>CM053036.1:37980902-38180902 GCA_028564925.1 Lithobates sylvaticus | reverse complement strand
TTAGATGGGGCCCATACGTCTCTTCGAGACGTTCTGTGCACTGTGTTTATCACACCACAACACACATAATTTTCCCTTTCCTTTTTCACGTCATTATTGACGCCATTGCGCTGTACGTCGTTGCCCTGGTGACAATAGGTGTCCCCATGGGTGGGGACTTCCGGCGCACTATGTGTCCACGTAATACCTCTTTAATACACGCCACTATTGCCCAGGTCACCATGGTATCAGATGGCGGCCCATGCGTCCCCTAGAGACGTTGTGTACACTGTGTTTATTCATTTCATATATACACAGACTTTTTTTCCCTTCCTTCACTGACGCCATTACGCTGGACGTCGTTGCCCTGGTGACAGTAGGTGTCCCCATGGGTGGTGACCTCCGGCGCACTGTGCGTCCGCACTTCCGGTTTTTTGACGAATGATGTCATCATGTGCATCAGTTCGTAGGTGTCCTCCCCCCTTCCTGTTTACCCGGCGATGTTGCCCATTGGCGGGCGCTTCCATTTCCATTTTTTTTGACGCATATCCGGTTTGCGTCACTTCCGGTCACCTGGCCGGATGTGGGGTTTTCACGTCTTTGTGTGCCGCCTTTCAGTGTATCGGACGCACTGTATTGACGTCATCACGCATCCTTTGCGTGCTGCCGTTTTTTGCGTACCTAGCGCAATGGGTCATCGCCATCGCGCACTCAGCCGTTTGTTATCCACAGCGCGTCTCTTCCGGACATCCGGTCCACAGAAGACCGCTATTGGATAAATTTTTTGGCGGGAATATCATTTCCCGGCCTCTGATTGGCCCTGTGGTCCCAGTATAGGACAGGTCCACTAGCGGGGTGTCCATTTCATTATGGGTTCATCTAATCTCACCAATATTCATGCATCAGCCTAGAGGTCCACCTCACAATCAGGACGTATCAAGATGTGGTAGTTTGCCATTTTAGTATTTCTAATATTTTCAGAATTTTATCTAAGTGTACATGGACAACCTCGAACCTACCCCCCACATTACATTTGGTTCAGGCGGGAGGCGTTTACTTCCTGCCTCTGACCAAGGGGGCGGTTCTTGGTTGTTCCATGCTTATAAATTGTCGGAGGCAATGTGGGGGGGTTAGAGATATGCCCCTGTGGAAGACTTTAGTCGAAACGCGTCGGCCCTGCTATCTTATGCCCCTCACATTGCCGAATTTTTCTCTTTTTTATATTGTCTCGAGATTTTATTTACCTTTTATTTTCACATGCATATGTGAATAAATTTATGTCCATTTGACCTGCACCATTGGAGTGGTCTCCATTTTTTATTCCATTTTCCCGGTCTCCATCATCCTTCTTGTGACCATCGGATGATCGAATGCTGAGTATACTTAACCCTTGCTGACTGATCCAGTGCCTGGCCCCGGAAATCGTTCGAGTTCCAGCCCGCGGTGGTGTCCCCTAGATGCAAGACGTTTCATCTCTAAGCCTGTCTGATGTGGATGCCGTCAGAACCCTTGCACAGCCCAGCCAAACTGATGCCAAAGTTAAACCTGCACAATTAACCCTCAGACCCCCTTTACTGTTCTGAGAAAAAAACTAAATTTGTACATAGCGGACACCTTGCAAAAGTGTCGCCGCTACATATGTGATGTAGATGCTGTGTGCACTCCCTGAGAAAAAGTTCAGGGAAGCAGAGCTGAAATAGCAAGACACAGCAGCTATGTAATACATGAACTGTGTGTGCTTGGGCACAAATATACATAAATTCTTTATTGGGAGAAGTCAGTTGGGTTTTGTCAAAATCTGTTGAGAATATAAAGTGTTTGTTACCCCAACATTTCACATTCCTGATATGTGCCTGCAGCTGCTGTACATTGTACGTGTGTTAAAAAGTATCCTGCTCACTTTGTATTTCGTCCTTTGTGTGAAATATCTGGTGATCCTGCCAGTTCCCCTGCTTTCCTATTTCAAGCACATCCATCCCAGCGTGGTCAGTTTTCTGGCTGTGCTGAGAGAACAAATCGCCTGTCCTCCAATGGTCAGACTTGTGCTGACACACCCCCTGCACAGCCATTCACTGGGTAGATCAGTATACCGCTGTTCCTCCACCACCAGCTCTACAAGCCCTGTATGCACATGAGAACAGTGATCACTCATATAAAAAAAAAAAGGTACCGGTATTTATAATGATAAATATATACACATACGCACGCACACAAATGTTTTGCCTTTCATTTCTATGTTAAACTGAATGGGTTGTTTTAGGTAAGGGATTCACATATACTTGAATTTTACTTTAACCACTTGACGACCAGCCACCTTCATTATACTGCCGCAGGTTGGCACAATCCCGCGAGCCGTCATAGCTATACGTTGGCTCCTTTAAGTGAGATAGCAGGAGCGCGCACGCCGCCAGAGGCGCGATGACCGCCGGCCACGAGAGATCGCAGCCACGAGAGGCAGAACAGGGACGTGTGTGTGTAAACACACAAATCCCCATTCTGTTCTGTGAGGAGAGACAGATCGTGAGTTCCTAATAGCTAGGAACCACGATCTGTCATCCCCTCTAGTCAGTCCCCTCCCCCTACAGTTAGAACACATAGTCAGGGAACAGATTTAACCCCTTGATTATCCCTAGTGTTAACCCCTTCCCTGCCAGTGACAATTATACAGTAATCAGTGCATTTTTATAGCACTGATCGCAGTATAATTATCAATCGTCCCAAAAGTGTCAGATGTGTCCTCCATAATGTCGCAGTCCCGATTAAAAATCACAGATCACCGCTATTACTAGTAAAAAAAAAAAAAAAATAATAATAAAAATGCTATAAATCTATCCCCTATTTTGTAGACGCTATAACTTTTGTGCAAACCAATAAATATACGCTTATTGCGATTTTTATTACCAAAAAATATATAGAAGAATACGTATTGGCCTAAACTGCGAAAAAAAAATTGTTTTAACAAAAAATAAAAAATGGGGATATTTATTATAGCAAGAAGTACAAAATATTGAGTTTTTTCAAAATTTACGTTCTTTTTTTGTTTATAGCGCAAAAAATAAAGACCGCAAAGATGATCAAATACCACCAAAAGAAAGCTCTATTTGTGGGAAAAAAAGCACATCAATTTTGTTCGGTTGCAGCGCCGCACGACTGCGCAATTGTCAGTTAAAGCGACGCAGTGCCATATCGCAAAAAATAGCCCGGTCATTCAGCAGCCAAATCTTCCAGGGCTGAAGTGGTTAAAGTGGTTGTAAACCCTTACAAACCACTTTGACCTACAGGTAAGCCTAGATTAAGGCTTACCTGTAGGTCCAACAAATATCTCCTAAACCTACATGGTTTAGGAGATATTTAGAAAAGAAAAGGCATCGCTGTCTACGGCGCATGCCCCGTAGACAGCGGTGCGCAGGCGCACTGCGCATGCCGGGTTCACGGCGATATGCCGTTTTCCTGCGCATGCGCGGGAGTGACGTCATCGCCGCTCCAGCGAATGGCAGCGCTGGAGCGGCGAGACCCGGAAGTCACTCCGAGTTTGATGGCGACGCAGAAGCTTGTGAATGAGGACCGCTTCGGGGGCTTCGTTTTCAGGTAAGTCATTCATAATGAGCTAGTATGCTATGCATACTAGCTCATTATGCCTTTGCCTTGCAGGGTGTCTTTTTTTTTTTTTTTTTTTTAAGAGGCTTTACTTTCTCTTTAAAGGAGATCTAAAGACGCAGCATGCATGTTCATTTTATAGCATCGGCTACCAGAGTGCTACCTATCTGTTGGCTGTCTCTTTCCACGACTTCCTGGATTTCCTACATAGAAGAAGAAAGGCACAAACATGGCGCTGGAGTTAGTGGCGCAAAAGTATCAGCATTTAATAAAACATTACACATAAAACCGCAGGGTCCAGCCTGGACATATCATCACACAACACAGAGGTAACAGACCAGGGCCGATCATGTCACAGCAGTGAGTGTATAAATGGCGTCAGAACCTTACAAAGAGCAGGCAAGCCAGTGGCATCCATGGCCGCAAGTAACAGTGGCTAACTGTCAAAACAGCAGGGTGAAGTTGGATGTGGGCTGGCCGCTATGTGTTTCAGGGGCCCTACCCTCTTTGTCAAGCAAGATGGCTCCCACTGCTGTATCTGAGCCAATGAGGAGTGACAGGGCCAAGAGAGCAGCTGCTCTCATGCACATTGCTGGCTCGAGATCGGGCTCAGTTAAGTACAAGGGGGGTGGGGGGGGACAGCATTCAGAAGGTTTTTTACCTTGATGCAGAGAATGCATCAAGGTACAAATCCCTTCACTCTTAGAACCATTTAAAGCGGAGTTCCACTTAAAAAAATAATAATTAAAAGTCAGCAGCTACAAATACTGCAGCTGCTGACTTTTAATAGTCAGACACTTACCTGTCTCAGGGTCCAGCGATGCGGGGGAACGAAATCTCACTCGTCTCCCCGTCCTCTCTGCGGCGCTGGCATTGTCACTGTGGGCACCCGGCTGTGGCTTCACATGGCGTGCTTTGACTCGCTGGGCAATCATCTGTGACCTGTCCCAGATGATTGCCGAGAGGGAGGGGGGAGAGGTGATCTTTCTATTGGCACTGTGGTGCCCCGGGAGGAAGTGTGAGCTGGAACCCTTTCTGCCCCCCCCCCCCCCCAAATGACATGCCAAATGGGAGTCACCTTCCCTTAAAGCGGAAGTTCAATTTTTGGGTGGAACTCCGCTTTAACTCTCAAAGCACCAGTACAGTATACATCAGTTGTACAGTGGCACAACAGGGGGGATTTTTATCAGAAGCAGCCATCTCCAGGTAACAAGTACACACCATTACCAATAACGGTGCGCTGTATCCCAAACAAATACCCAAAAAAGAAAACTTCAGCTTTAAGCAACATAGTGATCCCTGAGGATTAATGGCTATACACTAAAAAGTGTGTGCTTGCAATCTAAGATCAATTAAAGGGCTCTTGCAAGAGTCAAACGTGCTTTTAAAATGCTTAGCGAATCTACCTGATTTTATCTTCACACTCTGTTCCCTTTTCATTCACAATTTAAACATAAAGACACTTCAGAAAACAAACAGAGTGTAATGATGTTTCAGAACAGCAGATAAAAAGGGAGTTAAGGAAATAGTCTGCAAAACATTTACCAACACCTTCACACAGAAGCCCATGCAAAATAGAAGCAAATGTGTGATTTCCTCTGAAGATTACGAAGGTACTTGCAGCTTGTAGCTTCTGTGGGAAATCCCCCCCTCTAGTGGTGAGATGTATTGTGTCAGATTTAAAGAATCCAATGCCATGTAAAATATATAAACTGCCGGTGAAAATGCTAGTTGTCATAATCTGGCTTCAATATCTTGTCACTAACCTGAAACAAGCATGCATATCAAGAGTTCTGAGTTCAGTCTGACTGCCTGCTTACTTATCCTGGGTGGATCAGTGAGTCATTTATGAGACCAGAGACAGTCAGAGAGCATTTTTAGCCCCCCATGGACACAGGAAATTTTTTATCCTCCCCTCGATGCCTATGCTTTAGGGGAGGAAAAAGCAGCGTTAACAACATGCCTAAATCTGCGTTTGGAAAATGTGTTTAGGCGCGTCAAGCACTTGGGCATTTATTTACTCACTGGCCAGTAGTTGCGGCTGGTGGTATATTTTTTTTTTGGGGGGGGGGGGGGGGGCAAACAATGCACCCACAGCCACCCCCCTGCCAGTCAGTCGGGTGACCAGCACCACGCCCTCCCCCGAATATTTATTCGCTATTGTCACACAACTGGGTGGGCTCAGGGTGCATTGTTCTTCACCCCGAGCCAACCCCTTTTTTAAGCCAATTAGGAGCCTCAAGCTCTAATCATGTGCTTCAAATGTGTCATGTGTCCGGTGCCCTCTATGTAGATTAAGGGGTTGGATGCATTGATGGGGGGGGGGCGGCACCCCTGCACCCTGCATTGCAGGTCGCCACTGCTGGGCAGAGTATTCATTTATTCTGGCCATTGGAATGAATGAACGCCCATTCGCTAAATGCGCCAAGCACTAAAGCATGTTTATTAGGTTAGTTTTTTTGCTGCAAAACACTTCTCTCCTGAAAGCACTGGCCCTGGGTATTTTTTTTCTCTAAACGCAGTAAACAATAGGCTAACATAGAGGGGAGATTAGAAAAATGCAGCTAAAGGTGGCATTTTTAACGCCCTGTGAGGCCTTAGAAGGGGGCAGACAAGGTCGGGTTAAGGGCAACTGATGCCCTAAACATAGCCCAACAATGATTTCCCCCTAAGCTCCTTAGTTGCCTAACAAACGAGACATTAAGGCCGGATTCACATTGCTGTGCTGCGATTTTGCCCCAGCGGTTTTGGAGCATTTTACTGCGGTTTTAGCTGCAGCCCTGTAGACTTCTATTAGGTTGTGTGTTTTGCATTTTTTAAAGGTAAATTTATTGTTTGCAAATAAACAAACAAAAAAAAAGGTAATACAAACATACAGAAACAATGCTCACCCAGAAACGGCGAGCAACATAAGCTCAAAATGTCAATTTAACATATCGGTGGCTGATATGAAAAGATCACATACTCAATAAAATAAAAAGGCCCAAAATTATGCATATGGCACTTAGAGAATATAAAGGTCAAAGAGTTAGAAGAGTTAGAAGAGTACAATCACAATAGTAACCTGATAGTCCATAAACTACAGAAAAAGGATATGTAATTGAAATAAAGAGTTTCATGACCAAAATACAAGGTCACGTGTTTGCCACACCTATTCTGAAAGATGCAGCATGCAGGACTTTTGGTACGCTTTCAGAAAGCGCGTCAAAATCTAGAAATCTAATAGAAAGTCTATTGGACTGTGGCTAAAACATGCAAAAAATGTGGTCAAACCACAGCGCAGCAGTCTGAACCTGGCTCAAGACTAAATAGCTGCTGAAAGTGAAATAAAAATTTGAAACAGTATAAATCTTTTTGCTTTTTCTTGCAGGACTAATAACTCTACTCTGCATTGTACAAGGAGAAGACAGCTGTGCAAGAGACAGGCCGCATGGAGGGTGCCTACTAGGGTTGCCACCTTTTCTTCAAACCAAACCCAAACACTTTTATCCGTGCACAGCAAAATTATATTTTAAGGGGCACCGCTGTGGACTCTGGTGTAAGGGGTTTCTGCTCACCAAACCTTCCACGTACATCAGAGTTCCCAGCATCCCCCCCTTAAATTAGGGTTCTTAAAGACCCCCTTACATCCGATTCCCCCCTAACCTTAGTGTACTTACTCGCTTGGAGGTAGGAGAGAGAATGGAGGGAGTGGGGAGACTTCAGTTACAGACAATGGATGGTGAGTTCACTCACCCAAGGATGGAGGTTCAGGCATCGACACCTTAAATCCACCATGTATCGGTTGCAGAGCTTCAAACTTCCAGCCCACACATCCCTTTCCTGAGGCACAGAACACCATGGATTTTAGTGTGGGTGGGCAGACAGAGGGGTAAGCGGCGGGAGGAGGAGGAGCAGATCAAGCCCTCTTTCCATGTGCTCACCTATGCGCTCTGCGACTGTGGTACTTGGTACAGTTCATTCTAAATAATGTGTCTTTCAAAACCCGGACTGCCCGGGTGAATCCTGGATGGGTGGCAACCCTAGTGTCTACAGGAGTGAAGGTTAAGGTAAGTATTATACTTGTACCCCAAGACCTTAAAGCGTTTGTTAACCTTCAATCACCTGAAATACCTGGCTGATCCTGCCTGGCTATACTCTCCTTTATGTAAACTGACCATCATATATCATGGCTGCTGAGCCCTGACACCATGGTCAGTTTACGTGCCTCCTTCATCCGCAGCTGTTCTCTGTGCTCTCCCCCATTCTCTCCACCCTCCCATCCCTGCCTGTCAGCTCCATGTCGGTGCTGCTCTGCTGCCCACCCCTTCCTTTCCTGCTGCTGATAGTACACACATTTTACACCATCTTCTCTGTTTATTCATGTAATGTGCTCCTGTTGTCTGTGCCTTATGAAATAATGCAGCTATATACCTGTTTTCACATCGCTGATCGGCGGTCATGTGACCCACCGCCTCTCTCTTCTCTGGGCATGACAACTGCAGCGGGTGGGGCCTCCTCTCTCCTCCTCCCCTCCTGACTGATGTCAGCAGGGATCCTTGACCCCGCCCGCTGCAGCTGTCAGGTCGAGAGAGGCGTCAGATCATGTGAGCGCCGATGAGTGCTGTGAAAACAGGTATGTAGCTGCATTATATTTATAAGGCACAGGCACAGGAGCACATTACATGATTAAACAGAGAGGATGTGTAAAGCGTAATTAGTAGGTTAACAACCACTTTATCCACTTGCTCACCAGGCACTTAAACCCCCTTCCTAACCAGACCACACATCTCACATTTTAAATGACAATTACTCAGTCATGCAACACTATACCCATATGACATTTTTGTCTTTTTTTTCACACAAATAGAGCTTTCTATTTGATCACCTCTGGGTTTTAAATTTTTTGTGCTATAAATGAAAAAATCCCAAAAAAGTGGTAAAAAAAGTAATTTTTCTTTGTTTCTGTTATAAAATTTAGCGAATTTGTAAATTTTCTTCATAAATTTTGCCCAAAATTTATACTGCTATATATCTTTGGCAAAAAAATAACCCAAATCTGTGTATATTATTTGGTCTTTATGAAAGTTATAGAGTCTACAATATATGGTGCCAATCATTGAAAATTGATCACACCTGATGGACTGATGGCCTATGTCATTTCTTGAGACCCTAACAAGCTAGGGAAGTACAAATGACCCCCAAATTAACCCTTTTTGGAAAGTAGACATTCTAAAGTATTTAGTAAGAGGCATAGTGAGTTTTTAGAATTGGAATTTTTTCCCACAATTATTTGCAAAATGAAGATTTTTTTTTTAATTTTTCTTTTTTTTTACAAAATGTTTATAACAGGTTATTTCTCATACATAGCATATGCATACCACAAATTACACCCTAAAAGACGTTTTACTATTCCTCCTGAGTATGGCTATACCACACATGTGAGACTTTTACACAGCATGGTCACATACAGAGGCCCAACATGCAGGGAGCACTGTCAGGCGTTCTAGAGACATTACACATATCAATTTTTGACTACCTCTTACATAGTTGAAGGCCCTGGAGCACCAGGACAATGGAAACAGACAAAAAATGACCCCATTTTGGAAAGCAAACACCCCAACGTATATTCTATGAGGCATAATGAGTCTTTTGAACGTGTAATTTTTTTCCCACAAGTTTTTGGAAAATGTGGAAAGAAAATGAAAACACATTTTTTTTACACAAAGTTGTCCATTTATACAATATTTCTAACACACAGCATGCCAAAATTATACAGCATGCCAAAATATATTCTGCTACTCCTCCCGAGTTTAACAATACCACATGTGTGAGACTTTTACACAGCCTGGCCACATACAGAACCCCAACATGCAGGGAGCACCGTCAGGTGTTCTAGGGACATACATTTCGAAATCTAAATTGACCACCTATTACACTATTGTTAGGCACTGTGGTGGCTCTGATGGGCACTGTATTGGCATGGATGTGGCACAGATGATAACTGATGTGGCATGGATGAACTGTGGATGGAGATAAATGAGCCGTGGATGGGGGTGGCTGAGCAATGAATGTGGATGGATGAACCGTAGATGGGGCTGGATGAGCCGTGGATGGGGATGACTAAGCATGGGTGGGGATGGCTGAGCATGGATGGGATGGCTGAGTATGCCCTGGGGCGCTCATTTGGGAACATCTGTGACCGCCGGGTCCCGAGGACCCAGTGTCCTGTCATATTGTGTCCCCGATCAGTACACAGGACACCAGATTCCGAAAATAGCCGAAGATGAACGGCGCCTGCGTCGTAAGTCCAGGTTCAAGCCCCACCATCCAAGTGGACATAGAGTTTGAATAAAAAAGAGCCGAGCGCAGCGAGGCCATGCCCGAACGTGGCGAGCGGCCCTAACTTTGTGCAGCCTTATGTCCACTTGGATGGTGGGGCTTGCACCTCGACTCACGGCGCAGGCGCCGTTCATCTTCGGAGAATTTCCGAAACTCCTTCTGCTCCGTATTGCGCATGCGCTGCGCATGTGCAGTACAGGGCGGACACTTTATGATAGCCGGACTATTGGTGACAGAACACCGGCGCATCACGGATCACGGTAAACGGCCTTGATAGCGCCCGTTTACCACGTGATCGCTCCGTAAAATGATGAAGCGATCACATGTACACAAAACGGCGTCACGTCATGACACCGGTTCCTCCCTCCCCTCTCTGTACTGATCGCTACAGTGAGAGGGGAGAGATGTGACCAGTGCTGTGGGCTGAATGTGTAGTGCCCACAGCGCAGAAGATGGGCTACAGCAGCAGAAGACCACAGCGGGTGGCACTCCTGTCAGCTAAGAACAGGAAACTAAGACTACAAGTCGCACAGGCTCACTGAAATTGGACAACAGAAGATTGGAAAAATGTTGCCTGGATTTCAGCTGTAAATTCAGATGGTAGGGTCAGAATTTGGTGTAAACAACATGAAAGCATGGATCCATCCCGTCTTGTATCAACAGTTCAGGCTGGTAGTAGTGGTGTAATGGTGTGGAGGATATTTTCTTGTCACACTTTGCGCCCATGAGTACCAATTGAGCATCGTTTAAATGCCACGGCCTACCTGAGTATTGTTGCTGACCATGTCCATCCCTTTATGTCTACAGTGTACCCATCTTCTGCATCTGTACCCCTCATCTACTTCCAGCAAGATAATGCACCATGTCATAAAGCTCAGATCATCTCAAACTGGTTTCTTCAACATGACAATGAAGTCACTGTACTTGAATGGCATCAACAGTCACCAGATCTCAATCCAATAGAGCACCTTTGGCATGTGGTGGAACAGGAGATTCACATCATAGATGTGCAGCCAACAAATCTGCAGCAACTGCGTGATGCTATCATGTCACTATGGACCAAAATCTCTGAGGAATGTTTCCAACATCTTGTTGTATTTATGCCACAAAAAAATTAAGGTAGTTCTGAGGGCTAAAGGGGGTCCAACCCGGTACTAGCAAGGCGTGCCTAATAAAGTGGCCGGTGAGTGTAAATTAAAAAATGTCACTGAATCCTGATGCAGTAGCATGACCTGCATTCTATAATCGCAGTCGTTCGGGGAGGAGACCAGCTGTGCGGCTGAATAAGCATAAATCAGTACAATTAGATTTTTTGAGCTGTACGGCAATTGCAAAAATGGAATTAGTTACTGCAAATGGCGACCCAATAGACTTCCATTGCAGTGACTAATTCCACTCATAAAAGCACAGGGCCAATATGTGGCGAGAGACATAACTTGAAAGAGACGGCACGGGAGGAAAATGTAATTAACGCTTTACACTTATCTCCTGCTGTCCTATCTAGTTATCACTCCAGAAGCTCTCCTTTAAATAATCTCTTCCCAAAAGAACATTGACTAAACTCTGGTGACTGTAATCAGATACGTAAAGCGATGATCAGAAGTGAGAGTGTTTAAGGTGAGGATGTGATATATTTCTTGCAAATAGGCAGAGAAGTTCTGTAGACACTTTTCTCATCCTCCACAGGGGTCACAAATTGGGAAGAGAAAATTGATCCAGTGTTCAATGCTGATACTTGGAATGCAAACGGCATACCGATTCCTCTTGATGAGCAGTACACTGCGAGAGTCATGAAGTCTTTACATCACCCTCATTTGATAAATGTGGGGTCTGAATAGGAATCTGCGAATAAAACCATTTCCACTGGAGGAGAAAGCCTTCACACTTCACATTCACCCCTTCCTGATGGCAGCAGGAGCAAGCACATGTACGCATATGGCACAACGGTTAAAAGTGTCAGCTCACCTATTTAAAGTGGTTGTAAATCTCAGCCATGAATGAAATATGAAGAAAGTATATCCCTCTATATTGTGTACTTATCTCAATCCAGAGTACCAGTAGCAACTTCTGTCTGCAGGTGGAAGAAGTATTAATTAGGAAGGGTATTTGTTATATACTGTATACATATTGTAACAAGAAAAAGGGCACGCAGGACTTTTAAGGTACCAAGGTATAGAAAAAACAATCAATTCGAAAAAATATAAATTTTATTTAACCACTATCTGACCGCCCGCCGTCAAATGACGGCGGAGCGGTGCAGCTATTGTGGCGGGCCGCCGTCATATGACGGCGCTCGCTTTTTGGCCACTCGGGGGCGCGGGCGCGCGCGCGCCCGCCGCGTAGCTGGGGACCCGATGCGCGTGCCCGGCGGTCGCGATGACCGCCAGGCACCCGCGATTGCCCGGTAAGTGAGCAGGACGTGGATCGGTGTGTGTAAACACACCGATCCACGTCCTGTCAGAGGAGAGGAGACCGATGGTGTGTCCCTTGTACATAGGGACACCGATCGGTCCCCTCCCCCAGTCAGTCCCCTCCCCCCACAGTTAGAATCACTCATATAGGGAACATATTAACCCCTGCAGCGCCCTCTAGTGTTAACCCCTTCCCTGACAGTCACATTTATACAGTAATCAATGCATTTTATAGCACGGATCGCTGTATAAATGTGAATGGTCCCAAAAATGTGTCAAAAGTGTCCGATATGTCCGCCGCAATGTCGCAGTCATGATAAAAATCGCAGATCGCCGCCATTACTAGTAAAAAAAAAAATAATAATAAAAATGCTATAAATCCATCCCCTATTTTGAAGACGCTATAATTTTTGCGCAAACCAATCAATATACGCTTATTGCGATTTTTTTTTTACCAAAAATATGTAGAAGAATACATATCGGTCTAAACTGAGGAAAAAATTTGTTTAAAAAAAAAAATAATTGGATATTAAATTATAATAAAAAGTAAAAAATATAATGTTTTTTCAAACTTGTCCCTCTTCTTTTGTTTATAGCGCAAGAAATAAAAAACGCAGAGGTGATCAAATACCACCAAAATAAAGCTCTATCTGTGGGGAAAAAATTATAAAAATTTTATTTGGGTACAGCGTTGCATGACCGCGCAATTGTCATTCAAAATGCGACAGCGCTGAAAGCTGAAAAATGGCTTGGTCAGGAAGGGGGTGTTCGTGCCTGGTAGGCAAGTGGTTAAAGTGGTTGTAAACCCTTTACAACCACTTTAACCTATAGGTAAGCCTAGATTAAGGCTTACCTGTAGGTGCTTGAAATATCTCCCACCTCCCTCCGCTCTCACCTTCGCTCTTCCCTTTTTTCCTCTGTACCCCCCTTTCACTTATTCTCGACTCTTTTCCTCTGATTTCCTTTCTTCTTCTCTTATATTTCCTAAAACTGGAACGAGACTCATGGAACCATCCAGAGGTTAAACATGATTACAGGTGGATGAAGTTAACCAACCTAGTAAAGCAGGAGAGGACCTCATCTAATGAGGCTCAACATGATGGAGCAGCTAAGAATACCTAGGGGACCCCTTTTTCCATGTGTGCATATAGACGATCCACTTGTGTTTAGAAATCTATCCCAAACATACCCACACTGATATGTTTATTCCTGTTGTTACATTTGGATGTTGTATTTCATGTTTCTGTGTCCTTTTAATAAATAAATAACATTTGAAATAAAAAGAAATATCTCCCAGACCTGCATGGTCTAGGAGATATTTGCAAATTGCCATAGGGCGATCTCTTCTGCGCATGCGCCGGAGTTAGAAAGTGCACGCTGTGCCGTTTTTAGCTCGGGTCATGCCGTTAAAGTGCCGTCATGCCCCCTATACCTCCAGGAAGCCGAGGACATCATATGACGCCCTCCCAGGATGGGAGATCCCATCTGGAGACGTCATATGACTATAGGCAGGGAGTGAAGTTGTTAACCAGCATTCTGTTCTCTCTCCCAGCCGACTGGAACTTGTAGTCTGCAACAGTCCTGCTCCAGTGCAAATTCTGGACCTCTGACCACATATCCCAGAATCCCTTGCTCTCAGTTGTAATATCTGCTTGCTCTGCATACAGGAGATAAGGACACAGTGTCCATGCTGAGCACTAGAGGGACACATGCTCCTGAAGCTAAAGTTTAAAGTTAACCAACACCTGGCTACATCTGTGTGCATTAACTGCATTTTTTTTTTATTATTATTCACGATTTATATAGCGCCAACAGTTTACGCAGCGCTTTACAATGTATAGGGGGACAACATAATTACAGTACAATACAGAAGGTACAGGAGGGCCCTGCTCGTAGAGCTTACATTCTAAAGGGAGGGGGTGGTGGTAGAAAAGGTAATAGCTGCATCCTATCAGGCAGTCAGGGTGTGGCAGCTTCTGGAATACAAATGTTGGCAGCAGAGATTCCTCCATCCATTTTAATATGGAAGGAGAAATATACATGTCATGTACCTGATGGGTGAGCCTGACATGCAGTGGGAAGGCCTTTGCGTACAACCCCAGTCCAAGGGCCACCAATGTTGCAACAGTGGCCGCAAGAGCCTGGCGATGTATGGGGGCCTGGATCATCTTTCGTGCAGCGGATGTGTCACCAGGGTAGACCAGCAGGTTAATGGCAGGTGTAGTCAGTTCAGCTGATGCAGACAGGAAACAGGAACAGGAAGCAGGTATGTTCAGAGTTGAGGAGACACTGAATGCGTAGTCAAACAAGCCGGGTTTGGTAACAGACGATCATGCAGATATAAATGAGAGGCAGAGAATGGTCAGGATGCAGGCAAGGTTCAGCAACAGGATATCAAGCAGTAGGGCCATCTTAATAGCATCATGGGCCCCTGGGCAAAGTAATGCACTGGGGCCCCCACAAGCCTGCACTACCGCTCACCGAAAACAACCCATTTAAATAAAAGGGTCTGGCTGCAAGTTCCTCACAACCGGGGGTGATGCAGCATTTAGAGCAGGGGTGGGCAACCTTTGAGAGGTGGAGATCTACTTGAAAATTATAATAAAACTAATGTCATTGTAAAAATATAAACTTAACGTACCTTAAAAGTCAACTTGAGTGAGCAACTAGTTTCAGGCCTAATTGCAGGGCAGTGTGTAGAGGTCAGTCATAGGTAGGGTGGTGTGTAGAGGTCAGTAAAGGTTGGACGGTGTAAAGAGGTCAGTAGTAGATAGGGCAGAGTACAGGAGTAAGCAGTTTGTAGGACAGATTAAGAGAGCAGTGGATGGTGTCAGAAGGGCAGTGGACAGTGTCATACAGTAGAGCAGTGGATGGGGGCAGTTAGTAGGACTGTGGATGGTGTCAGTCAGTAGGACTGTGGATGGTGTCAGTCAGTAGGACTGTGGATGGTGTCAGTTAGTAGGACTGTGGATGGTGTCTGTTAGTAGGGCTGTGGATTGTGTCAGTTAGTAAGGCTGTGGATGGTGATAGTTAGTAGGACTGTGGATGGTGTCTGTTAGTAGGGCTGTGGATTGTGTCAGTTAGTAAGGCTGTGGATGGTGATAGTTAGTAGGACTGTGGATGGTGTCAGGTAGTAGGACTGTGGATGGTGTCAGGTAGTAGGACTGTGGATGGTGTCAGTTAGTAGGACTGTGGATGGTGTCAGTTAGTAGGACTGTGGATGGTGTCAGTCAGTAGGACTGTGGATGATATCAGTTAGTAGGGCTGTGGATTGTGTCAGTTAGTGTGACTGTGAATGAGGTTAGTTAGTAGAGCAGTGATGTGTGTACAGGGGCTCACAGCAAAGCAGTAATTTTCCTCATGTGCAGAGAAGGGAACTGCCGACTACACATGGAAAGATGGAAAACCGCGCTAACAATGGTGAATGTAGCAGCCTGCACAACGATGATTGTATGGGAAAAACGTGAATAAATATAAAGTGCGGCGCTCCTAAAGTGTTCAGAAATTGATATTTGAACAGGTAAATAAATAAAACTATTATAATATAGATTGTGAATGAGTAGTGAAAATCAATATATGCTGAAAATTATTGATGATAAATAAGCTGAAGGATATTAATAATAAATATTCATAATCAATTAGAAGTGATTATATAAGACAATAATAAAAAGCAACAATATTACACCAAAATAGTGACATAGGTGTGTGCAAAATATTATAAAGTGACTTCAGTGACTGAAGTTTTCCATCACCAACTGGACAAAAGGCTTACCAACTTTCATGGACTCAGTAGGCTTATGCCGTATGAGTCAAACGTGCTGAATGGTGTTTGGACTACACCTAGATGAACAGACCACGGATAAATGCAGACAGTGGACGTTCAATAGAAGCCCAAGGTGGGGGTGGTGGAAGGTATATAGTGTAGTTCATCCCCAGCAGTATTACCGGCAAAAAAGGAATGAGGCCATATAGTGTGATACCGTATAGGCTAATAAAATGTATTTTTTTTAAAAGCAGATGGGTACTCACATGTGCAGAGAAAGTGCAAGCATATATGGAAAGAATTGGCAGCAGTGGCATCAGCAAATTAGTCTCCCGACATGTTTCGCCTTATAGAGGCATCATCTGGGGGTGATGCCTCTATAAGGCGAAACAGAAAGCAAACGTAGTCAGAACAAGCCAGGTTGAACACAGAAAACAGATCAGGATCTCAGGAACAGGTTTTCACAGGTACAAGCTGAAGATCAGACAGCAAAGACTCTGTGCAGCTGAAATGTTTAAGTATTGTGGTTTGGTGCCCGTCTCAATGGCGTGTGCGCACCCACACATTGCAGGCGCACATTGAGTATGCATGCATGCCTAGCCTAGCCTAAGACATTTTCTTACAATGCTTTTGTATTATTCTGTATTTGGTTTTTGAGTTTTGGGGGCCAATTGGCAAGTCATCAGGTCATGTTTCCGTTTGTGTTTTGGGTACTAAAATTCTAGACATGTTCTTATGTGTTATGTACAATTCATTCAACGCTTTTTTTCAGTGTTCAAATTATGAGTTAGAAAGAAACCGAGAAATTGTGATTGACCTGTGTGATTGACCTGTGTCAACATTTTCATGGTGAATTCCCGGAAAAGAAGCAAGTGATTTGGAAATGTCATTTTGTACTCTGTGGCCCCTGTTATTAATGTAAGTACTTTAGAAAGAATAAGCTGTGGAAAATGTCACAAAATCATTGACTGACTTGTGATATATATATATATAAACCAACTTAATCAGCAAGAGAATGACAGAAAG
Organism: Lithobates sylvaticus; assembly: GCA_028564925.1. NCBI lineage: Eukaryota > Metazoa > Chordata > Amphibia > Anura > Ranidae > Lithobates > Lithobates sylvaticus. Next base: position 38,163,805 of record CM053036.1, on the reverse strand, counting down.
TTAGCGACAGTTGTCATTCTTCGGAAAGTCTCCTTTCTAAAAGTGATTACAGACAATTTCAAGAATAATCGGAATAACAGTTTTCACATTAGTCGCTAGGCAAATTTCTAACCAATATATGCATTTATATGTATTTCTGTGACCATCTGTCACAGCTGGATCAGTATGCACAATTTGTAAGTATCACCTTAACAACATATCAACACTAGTCTAGAAGTATAAATGGCGGGATTAAAAACATCATTAGAAGCGTGGTCATAATAAATGGCATGGTTTAGAGATCTCATTGCAGCAAAAGTGAATTTCTTTATTCCAAACCTATTAGAAGTATTTAACTGCCATTCACTGGCCACAGACATTACATGGAAATATTTTGATTGCTCCTAGAAAAAGTTGTCAAAATGTACCCGTTTACACAAGCACCTAAGAAAAATAAACTTATTTCTCTCTCCTCATTGGTTCACTGTAAGGAAAGAGAGAGTCCCCAGAGAGCCAAGTCTCGTATGCACATTGTAGGATCTCGATGGGTCTCAGGTGAGTATTAGGGGGGCTGGAGGGGCTTCTGCACAGAGAAGGGTTTTTTTCTTTTACCTTTGTGTATAGAATACATGAGGGTAAAAAAAACTTTGGGCCTTTAGAACCACTTTAAGGTTAACCCCTAATCACATAACCGCTCTTGAGAAAGTCTGGATTTTTATGAAATGCATCAGTAGTCATGCACAGGGCCTGCGCATGCACTGTTTGGCAGTGTGGTGGACAGGATGTTTGGTGATGAGGATATTCATTTTTCAGGATGTAATCTGATGCAGATGTTTGTTAGAACTCCAAAGTACATGGTGATTCCATAATATTGTCCTCAGACATTTTACGAGTGCTCAACCTGCACGTGCAGGTTGAGCACTCGTAAAATGCGTGTTTTATACAACCCCTAAAAGTATGGAATCACCACTCTTGGAAAATGTTCATTCAATTGTTTAATTGTGTAAAAAAAAAAAGAATTACAGACATGCCTCAAAACTTTTTCATTTTTCAATTTTCATTTAACTTTTCAACCTTCTGGCTTTAAGAAACACTTTAAAAAAAAAAAAGAAAAAAGAAAGAAAACTGTAGTCAGTTGCAACTGTTTTTGCAGATCAAGCAGAAGAAAAAAATATGGAATCACTCAATTCTGAGGACAATATTATGGAATCACCATGTACTTTGTAATTCTAACAAACATCTGCATCAGATTACATCCTGAAAAATGATGTCCTCATCACCTAACATCCTTTCAATTGATGGAATAAGAAAAGTGTCCAAAATCTCAATATAAACTTGTGTATTTATTGAAGATTTAATGACTGTCATCTCCTCTGTACCTTTTATCTGACATGCAACCCCATATCACCAATGATTGTGGAAATTTGTGTGTTTTCTTCAGGCAGTCCTCTTCATACATTTCATTGGAACGGCACCAAACAAAAGTTTCAGCATCAGCCCAATACAGATTGGTGTTTCTTCGCTGAATATCACTTTCATCCAGTCATCCACAGTCCATGATTGCTTTTCTTTAGCCCACTGTAAACTTGTTTTTTTCTGTTTAGGTGTTAATTATGGTTTTTCGTTTTGGCTTTTCTGTATGTAAATCTAATTTCCTTTAGGCAATGTCTTATGCCCTGTACACACGACTGGTTTTCCCGTCGGAATAAACTCTGAAGGTTTTTCCGACGGAATTACGCTCAAGCTGTCTTGCATACACACGGTCACAGAACAAGAACGCGAACAAGAACAAGAACGCGTGATGTACAACACGTACGATAGGCACTAAAAAAAGGAAGTTCAATAGCTATCGTGTTTATCTCGTGTTAGTAGAAGTTTGGTGAGAGAGACGATTCACGCTTTTCAGACTCGTGACTATAAAAAATAATTCTAAATATTATTATGGAGATCTGGCTTTTAAAAAAATAAAAGATTATTCATGAGATCACGAGAAAAAATAAAGAAATAAGTTTGTCAGAACTCTGTGTGAATATCAGCAGCAAAACAACTTCATTATTCTAGCATTATAAAGCACAAAAAAATGTGCTGCATTAAAAGATCACAGAATTTGCAGCGTGAGGAATGTGTTATCTCCATTACGAACGCTAGTTTTACCAGACCGAGCGCTTCCGTCTTGTACTTGCTTCAGAGCATGCATGATTTTTGGTGCGACGGAACAGAATACAGACGAGCGTTTTTTCTGATAGGATTTTTTTTTCCGCTGGAAAAATGTATAACACGTACTCGATATAAGTCCGTCTGAATTTTCGACACAAAAAGTCAGATGGGGCATACACACGGTCTGCCACCTAGGGTGTCAGCCGTAAAGCAACGCTATTTTTAGTGCCGCTTTACAGTCGTTTTAGAGGCACTTGCCGGAAAGGGGTTAAATCCGCCCGCAAAACGCAGCCGGAGCGGCGTTTTGCCGGCGGTATCGCATCGCTGCCCCATTGATTTCAATGGGGAGGAGGGGTGAGTTCCCCGCTCCAAAGAAGCTGCTGGCAGGACTTTTTCTGACGCCCTGCCAGTGCACCCTCGGGCTTTCACACTGGAGTGAATGGAGCCGCTTTTTTCAGGCGCTATTTTTAGCGCTGTAGCGCCTGAAAACACCCGCAGTGTGAAAGGGGTCTTAATGTTGTTTTTAGGCAGTTGCGTTTATAGGCTTTCCTTTGAAGGCAAAAAAAATTGAGTTACTTACCGGTAACATCCTTTTCCGGGAGTCTTTCAGGACAGCACCATAGAGAGACCCTGGCTCCTCCCCTCTCAGGAAACACCGCCTTAGATTTTGAATTTAAGCCCCCACCGTCCTGCCAGTCCCTCAGTTCTTCAAGAGTACCTCCGGCCAGCTGGGGAGACACAAGAACACGTCATAATAACTTACATCTCTTACCTGACGGTCTCATGCGATGACTTCTTCCATGTCCAACAAATTTGGGTGGGTAACTTGTGCTGTCCTGAAAGACTCCCGGAAAAGGATGTTACCGGTAAGTAACTCCATTTTTCCCCATCCGTCTTTCAGGACAGCACCATAGAGAGGATAAGCGAGCACCTTACCTTAGGGTGGGACTACTGCCTGCAGAACTTTACGCCCAAAGGCTTGGTCCTTCGCTGACAGCAGGTCCAACCTGTAGTGCCTTACGAACGTATCAAAGCTGGACCACGTTGCCGCCCTACAGATCTGCTCTGGAGAAGCACCAGCCCACTCAGCCTGCGAAGTCGCCACTGCCCTGGTGGAATGTGCTCTAATGCCATCCGGGGGCTCCACTTCCCCTGCTACATAAGCCTGTCTGATGGCTAACCTAATCCATCTGGCTATCGTCCGTCTAGAGGCTCTAGACCCTTTTTTAGCTCCTGAAAATAATACAAAAAAAGAATCAGACTTCCTATAGTCCTTTGTACTCTCCAAGTACTGGAGGACGCACCTCCTAACGTCCAACTTATGAAATGTGCGTTCCTGTTCCCTCACAGGGTTTACACAGAAGGTAGGCAAAATTATTTCCTGGCCTCTATGAAAACTTGAGGCCACTTTAGGCAAAAATGCCGGATCTGTTCTAAAAACCACACGATCCGGAAATATCTGAAAAAAAGGTGCCCTAATTGAAAGGGCTTCGAGTTCACTTACTCTTCTTGCCGTGGTGATCGCCACCAAAAACACAGTTTTGAGGGTGATCAACCTTAATGTACAAGCCTCCAACGGTTCAAAAGGTTCACCGGTGAGGGCCTGTAACACCAAAGAAAGATCCCATACTGGAAAAGAGGATACTCTTACTGGCCTCTGCCTGTTTAGAGCTTTAAAAAACCCAGATATCCAGGGATCCAATGCTAACTGTTTCTCCAAAAACACACTCAAAGCAGATACTTGTCCTTTCAGTGTGCTAACAGCCAACCCCTTGTCTGCCCCCGCTTGCAGAAATTCCAGTACCGCTACAGAGCTGCTTGTGTCAAAGGAACTATCCGCGCACCAGCTATTGAAGCGTTTCCACACTTTCAGGTAGATAGCTTGCGTCTCCCTTTTTCTGCAACTTAGTAGGGTCGATACTAAACGATCTGAGAACCCCTTGCCCTTCAGCAATTCCTCCTCAGTAGCCAAGCAGCCAGGTTCCACCGCTCCACCTGAGGACAACAGATTGGACCCTGAGACAGAAGATCTTCCTGGAGTGGCAGAATCCAAGGGGGTTCCACTGCCAGACTCTTCAAGATGGAAAACCACGGCCTCCTGGGCCAATGAGGTGCTATCAGAATGAGAGTTGTGCTCTCCAACTGTAACTTCCTCAGTACTGCTGGGATTAGTATGGGAGGGGGGAAGGCATAGCACTTGGAGAACTCCCAGCTCTGAGCCAGTGCGTCCACTCCAAGTGCTCCGTCCCATCTGCTCAGGGAGAAGAAGAGACCTGTCTTTCTGTTTTCCCTTGAGGCGAAGAGGTCTATACAAGGCACCCCCCACCTCTGGGTAATTGCCTCGAAGACATCCTGGTTCAAAATCCAGTCGCCTTCTCTCAGCTTTCTCCTGCTGAGAAAATCTGCAACCTGATTTTGATCCCCTTTTAGATGTACCGCCGACAGGGACAGAATATTTGCCTCGGCCCACTTGAGAATGCTGCTTGTCAAGCTCCACAGTGACCTGCTTTTGGTACCTCCCTGCCTGTTGAGATATGCTACTGCAGAGGAGTTGTCTGACCTGACTCTCACGTGTTGACCCTGGAGTTCCTCCTGAAAGGCTCTGAGTGCCAACTCTATGGCTTTCAGCTCCCTCCAGTTCGAGGATTCCCTTGCTTCTTGCCTTAGCCAGGTGCCCTGAACCATCCGGGAATCTAGATGTGCTCCCCAACCTGTGCCGCTTGCATCGGTCGTGATGGTTTTGGATACCGGAAGGACCCATTCCTGGCCCTGAGAAAGATTGGCCCCTTTTCTCCACCACCAGAGTGACCTTTTTACCTGAATTGGCACCTCTATCAGGGCGTCCAGGGAACTCTGACTGTGGTCCCAAATTCCCAGGATTAACAGTTGTAAGGGGCGAAAATGCAGCCCTGCCCACTGTACTGCTGGGAGTGAGGATGTTAGTAGCCCTAGAGCTGACATGGCTTTTCTTATTGAGACCTGCTGATTGCCCTGCAGGAACAACATCGCCCTGTCTACTTTCTGGATTTTTTCTTCCGGAAGAAAAACTTTTTGTTTTGTTGAATCCAACCTGTAGCCCAGGAAGATGATCCTCTGAGATGGGGTCAGGCTGGATTTTTCCAGGTTCAGGAGCCATCCTAGATTTTCGAGGATGTCCCTTGTTACCTGCAGATCTCTGGACAGCTGCTCTGGGGAAGAAGCAAATAGGAGCAGATCGTCTAGATATGCGACTATTGAAATGTTTCTGAGTCGCAAGAAGGCCAGAACCTCCACCATGACTTTGGTGAATATACGGGGGGAAGAAGATAGCCCGAAGGGAAGAGCCCTGAATTGTAGATGCACTATCCCTTCTGGGGTCTTCACCGCCAACCTGAGGAACTTCTGGTACCCCTCTGCTATGGGGATGTGCAGATAGGCATCCTTCAGGTCTATGGACGCCATGAAGCAATTCTGGGGAAGAAGTGCTTTTACCGAGTAGATCGAGTCCATTCGGAACTTCCTGTAGGTAACCGAGACGTTCAGGGGCTTCAAGTTCAGGATAAGTCTGAACTTTCCCGATGGTTTGCAGACCACAAAGATGTGGGAATAGAAGCCCCTGCCTGTCTCTTCCACCGGGACTCGGGTTACCACCTCTTGTTCCTCCAACTCCTGTAGAGAGGAAAGAAGAGCTGAAGCCTTTTCTGCACATCTTGGTAGTGTGGTGACCAGAAGTCTGAGAGGTGGGGGTTTTGAAAACTCCAACCTGTAACCCCTCCTTATAATCTCCAAAATAAAATGGTTGGAGGTGATCAACTCCCACTGTGGGAGGAAGTACCTCAGTCTTCCTCCCACCGTGGTTCCGTCATTTGGACTTTTTGGGCTGTTCAGGAGGGCGAAAAATAGCTCCCCCACGCCCTTTGCCCTTCTGCCCCCAAACTTTTTTCTGTTGCTCATTTTTAGGAGGTTCAAACTTCCTCCTAGGTTGAACCCTCCTTTTGGCTTCCACAAACTTCTTTTTGATAGGAAAGGCCTTTTTCCTGTCGGCCGTCCTATCCAAGACGGCCTCCAAGCCAGGACCGAACAACAAGTCCCCTGTGAGAGGAATACCGCAGAGCTTGACTTTTGACGCGCTATCTCCCTGCCACGTCTTAAGCCAAAGAGCCCGCCTTGCTGAGTTGGACAAGGCTGCCGATCTTGCTGACATCCTTACTGACTCCGCTGAGGCGTCAGCCAGATAAGCTACTCCATTGAGGAGCATAGGAAAGGAAGACAGGATTGTTTCCTTAGGAGTTCCTGCTTCAATGTGTGCTTTGATTTGCGTCAACCAGTACTCCATGTTTCGTGCCACCACTGTGGATGCCATGGCGGGTTTGAGGTTGCCTATTGATGAATCCCAGGATTTTTTCAATAGAGAGTCCATCCTCTTATCCATAGGATCTTGGAGGGCTCCCATATCTTCAAAGGCAAGGTCCGTATGCCTAGAGACCTGCGAGAAGGCTGCATCTAGTTTAGGACTTTTATTCCATACTAGAGCTTCCTCCTCTGCAAAAGGAAACCTCCTTTTCAAACTCCTCGAAAAGAACGGTTTCCTTTCCAGGTCTTGCCATTCTTTTTTAATGGCATCGACCAGTACCTCATGGACCGGAAACACTTTCTTTTTCTGTTCCCCTAAGCCCCTATACATTTGGTCATGGAGCGACAGCTTTTTCCTTTCTTCCTGGATTCCCAAAGTGGTATGAATAGCTCCTAAAAGCTCTTCCACTTCCTCCAGAGAAAGCTTGTAGCGAGAGGCTCTCGTGGACTCGCCATCCACCTCCTCTCCCTCGGATTCCCCCTGGGAATCTGAAGCAATGCTACCTGGCTCCTCCTCAATCTCTTCTCTAGAGCCTCCTGGATTCTCACCACTCGCCGAGGGAGCATCCATTAGGCTTGGCGCAACACTCTGCTGTGCTGGTGGAGGGTTAACCTGAGTCTGCGGAAACTGAAAACTAGAGAAGAGCGTTTTAAAAGATTGTACGGTGCTAGATAGTTCCTTGATGGACGCAGCTAACTCCGTACTTTGCTCCGCTGACTGCTCCCTCACTAGCCCCTCTATACATTCCCTACAGAGTGCCTTGGACCACGATTCCCCCATTGTGGTTCTGCACGAAGGGCATTTTCTTTTTGAATTGTGGGGCGATTTGGTTTTCTCAGCAGACTTGCTCTGAAAAAAGACAAACATGAAAGAGAGCAGTCAGACTCCCCTCAACCACCAGCAACACACACAGAGGGCCACCAGGGGTGCTATAACTGTGACCACCACCACCAGGGTCCTAGTTACCCCCCATCTTCCCCACCACCAAGGGAGACAAACACACCTGTGGAGCTTACAGGCTATCTAGTAAGGGAACACCACCCCAGGGTTCCACTTACCTTAGAGTGGCTGGTGCAGGCATCTCCAGGAGCCGTTCGGGAAGCCTCTGCTTCCGACATCTCCCGCTGAGGATCGGTGGTGCCTTCGCCTCAGAACGCTGTCGCTACAGGTAAAAAATGAGGCAGCACCAGCCAGAACGCCTGTTCCGCTTTTCAAATCCCACGGCCGGAACCGGAAGCCACGGATCGAACGGAAGCACTGACCCCCGCCGGAAATGACGTCACCCGCCATCCGACCCGGCGCACTGAGCTCCACGCCGAACATGGCGGTCTCCTGTGCTTCCGCTGGCGTCCCCCTGGACCGGAGAAGAGAGCCTCAGGGACCACCAGCAACACACACAGAGGGCCACCAGGGGTGCTATAACTGTGACCACCACCACCAGGGTCCTAGTTACCCCCCATCTTCCCCACCACCAAGGGAGACAAACACACCTGTGGAGCTTACAGGCTATCTAGTAAGGGAACACCACCCCAGGGTTCCACTTACCTTAGAGTGGCTGGTGCAGGCATCTCCAGGAGCCGTTCGGGAAGCCTCTGCTTCCGACATCTCCCGCTGAGGATCGGTGGTGCCTTCGCCTCAGAACGCTGTCGCTACAGGTAAAAAATGAGGCAGCACCAGCCAGAACGCCTGTTCCGCTTTTCAAATCCCACGGCCGGACGAACGGAAGCACTGACCCCCGCCGGAAATGACGTCACCCGCCATCCGACCCGGCGCACTGAGCTCCACGCCGAACATGGCGGTCTCCTGTGCTTCCGCTGGCGTCCCCCTGGACCGGAGAAGAGCGGAACCCTCCGGCTTGCAGTTTCGCCAAGAGAAGCCGGAGGTGCGTGAAAAAAAGTCAGCCCAGTCTCAGGCTTCCCCAGCCTCACGGACCGCAAGGTAGGATGAGAGAGGCAGAGAGACCCTGGTCCCCCCCCTCCTCTGGAAACGATCGGCCTTAGCCTCCCTGGCTATTCAGCCCTTGGCTCCATAGCGGTGTCTCCCCACCGGAGGAAACACCATAACTGAGGGACTGGCACGACGGTGGGGGCTTAAATTCAAAATCTAAGGCGGTGTTTCCTGAGAGGGGAGGAGCCAGGGTCTCTCTATGGTGCTGTCCTGAAAGACGGATGGGGAAAATTAGTTCAGACGCCAAAGTTTCTGACATTTCAGACGCCAAACGCGGCTAAAGGCGGTAACTCGTGTTTAGCCGTGTTTCGTTTACAGGCGTTTTCATTTTTATTTTCAAATTTAATTTAATTTAATTTATTATTCATTTTCAAATTTAATTTTTTTCAAACGCTTCTAAGCGCAATTACGGCATATAAATGCGGCGAAACAGACATTTTAAACATGGGTTACTATCTGTCAAGTTAAATCGTTCAGGAGAAGTTGCAAAAACGTCCCGTGTACATTAAGTCTTACAGTTCGGTCACAGACATTGACTTCAGTTTCTGCCCATTTGTTCCTCATTTGTTTTGTTGTGCATTTTATGTTTTTAAGGCATATTGCTTTAAGTTTTCTAACTTAATGCTTTGATGTCTTTGTTGGTCTACCAGTATGCTTCCTTTTAACAACCTTCAAATTTGATTTGTAGTTGTACTAACGAAAACCATCATTAACACCTAAATAGAAAAAAACAAGGTTACAGTGGGCTAAAGAAAAGCAATCATGGACTGTGGATGACTGGATGGAAGTGATATTCAGCGATGAATCACCAATCTGCATTGGGCAGGGTGATGAAACTTTTGTTTGGTGCTGTTCCAATGAAATGTATGAAGACGACTACCTGAAGAAAACACACAAATTTCCCCAATCATTGATGATATGGGGTTGCATGTCAGATAAAAGGTACAGAGGAGATGACAGCCATTAAATCAAAAAATGCACAGGTTTATATCGAGATTTTGGACACTTTTCTTATTCCATCAATTGAAAGGATGTTTGGTGATGATGACATCATTTTGTAGGATGTAATATGATGCAGATGTTTGTTTTAGAACTGCAAAGTACATGGTGATTCCATAATATTTTCCTCAGAATTGAGTGATTCAATATTTTTTTTCCTCTGCTTGATCTGCAAAAACTGACTATAGTTTTCTTTCTTTTTTATTTTTTTAACTGTTTTTTTAAAGCCAGAAGGTTGGAATGTTAAATGAAAATAGTTTTGAGGCATGTTTGTGATTCTTTTTTTTTTTTCTACACAATTAAACAATCAAATGAACATTTTCCAACCTTGTTGCCAGGGGTTGTACTACAAACATTGATTATATTGCAGCCTACCAGTTCTTAAGCTGGCCATACACCATACAATTTTCTTATTCAATTTCCTTTAGATTTACCTTCAACTGTGTAGTACAAGGGCCTGCCTGATTGCATACAAATTGAAAGTGTTTAGATTTGACCTCATATTATATGGTTTTGGTAAATCTAAAGGAAATCTATAGACAAAAGTTGTATAATGTATGGCCAGCCTTAGATGTGATGGCTGAATTTGTTTCATTTTTTAGGCTTTCTTTCTTTTATTTTGATCTGGTGATCTGGCAAGTAAATCTGTTTTTCAGCAGAAAAGCTCGCTTGCAGTTACAGGGATAAGACAAACCATTTAACATGGAAAGGGGTGTTTAAAATGATCACCTATTATTTATTCATGCAAAACCGTTATCCCAAAAGGAAAAATACTCTTTGCTGTAACTGATTATAAAGCGTGAGCTGGAGTTCAGCTTCAAGTTGTTAGTGTAGTTAAATCTGCTAGTACTTCTAACACTCCCCTCCCCCCAGAGTGACAATGCTGCTGTCAAAATCTTCCCCCTGCTCTCCTCATCCCAAGTGGTACCTGTATAATACACAAGATGTGTTACTGCATAGATCACAAGGGGGAAAATAACTGATGGAAAAGGCCTAAAAAAGAAAACCATTACAGCCACTATATCTATTGATTGGTTAGCGGCTACATATTACATTTTTGGTTATAGTTTTTTTTGCAAATATAATTTTATTACATTTTTAGGAATGAACAAGGTCCACAAACGGTGACAATAGCTTACAATAAATTAGGTTGCAGCCTCTTAAAGGTAGGAAACAGTGAATGTGGATGTATGTTACAGCAATCAATCAATAATCTTGACTACTCATAACTGATATATCCCATCCTCTCAATGCTGCAATATTGTGGCGGTATGGGATTCCCACTCTATAACTATCCACAGAGTAGAAAGACTATTCTCCATTCCTTATTACTCAAACTCAATAATTTAACTATAAAAAAAGGATAGACAAAGTAGGAAAAACTAGCCAGAGTTGGTTATAGGTTTAATACCGCTTTAAGGAATATTGTTAAAAAAGTAGTTTATTGCTATCAAAGTTCCTCTCTTCTGCTGGAGCTAACAAACTCCGGAGAGAGGACAGTGATAAAAAAATTAGGGCTGTTACTGATTAAAATTTTCGTGTTTGATTAATCGTTTTTTTTTTAAAATCGATTAATCGACTAATTTCGATTAATTATAACACACATACAGATCCAACTACTTTTAGCTGATCTCCTTGCATTACAACTCTGCATTAGTCAGTGGTAAATGTGGTATACACTATATACAATCACCCGACACTAGTTGGTTTCCACAATACATGACTTAACTTCACAGTTCACACAAATACGTTTTTAAATTCAAACTGTAGCACTGACGTACAGTAAGTAATTTTTTTTTTCCACAGTAGTGTGACAATCCCTCCACCTCCGGTCTAACTAATCACTCTCACCTTATAGCATGGACCCCTGTGCAAACAGGTATCAAAAGGGTTAACACAGACCATAAACATCTCTCATGTCTCCTTAGATCTCAACAAGGACGCCAGGTCATGGGTAGAAAGAAAAGATCTGCTCACTGCTTAAGTATAAGATTACATTTTTGTGTTCAAACACAAACTACTCACATAAAGATAAAAACACAGCATGTAAAGCCAACAATCGTGTTAGTTCCGTAGGGCATCAGCGGGTGACTTCATGCGTAGCTCCTTCCCCGTATGCGTTACGTTCAATCAGAACTTCGACGTCACCAGACTCCTCCCCCCTTCCCTTTGTTAGCAGACGAAGGCACTTGGGGAAGGGGGGAGGAGTCCGATAACGTCGATGTCTGTGACATCACCGGATCTCTGACGGAACTCCCTGAAGACCCGGAAGCCGGCGGAGAGGTGAGTACCGATCAAAAAAATTTTGATCGATCAAAAAAATGTTTCGATTAATCGAGGAATTAATCTTTAATTTCCACAGCCCTATGAAAAATACAATTTATTGTGCAATTTTCCATATGCCTGTGTGATCTGCTACTATTTTTGGTGAGTTCCCCCCCAAAAGGGTTAGAGTGTGAATGTGGAGGTTACCAGATTGCAGTTGCACTGGAAGCACAAATACATTTTTAGAAATAAATGAATAGAAATAAAAATATTCAAAAGCCGCTGAACACCATTAAAGTCTATGGGACACTAACATGAAAAACCAAAAGTGCTCATTCTAAAGGCTTATACAGTATGTAATTTATTGCCATAAAAAGTATTTGGAGACCTGGGTCCTGCCCCAGGGGACATGTATCAATGCAAAAAAATTTTTTAAAAACTGCAGTTTTTTTCGGGAACAGTGATTTTAATAATGCTTAAAGTGTAACAATAAAAATGAAATATTCCTTTAACCACTTCAATATAGGACATTTTCACCCCCTTCCTGCCCAGACCAATTTTTAGTTTTCAGCGCTGTCGCACTTTAACTGACAATTGCGCACTTTAACTGACGTTGCACCCAAACAAAATTGACGTCCTTTTTTCCCCACAAATAGAGCTTTCTTTTGGTGGTATTTGATCACCTCTGCGGTTTTTATTTTTTGCGCTATAAACAAAAGAAGAGCGTCAATTTAAAAAAAAACACAATATTTTTTACTTTTTGCTATAATAAATATCACATTTAAAAAAAAAAAAGTTTTCCTCATTTTAGGCCGATATGTATTCTTCTACATATTTTTGGTAAAAAATCGCAATAAGCGTATATATTGAATGGTTTGTGCAAAAGTTATAGCGTCTATAAAATAGGGGATAGATTTATGGATTTTTTTTTTTTTTTACTAGTAATGGCGGTGATCTGAGATTTTTTTCATGACTGTGACATTGTGAGGGACATATCGGACACTTTTGACACCTTTTGTGGGACCATTCACATTTATACAGCGATTGGTGCTATAAAATTGCACTGATTACTGTGTAAATGTGACTGTCAGGGAAGGGGTTAACACTAGGGGGCTAGGGAGGGGTTAATTATGTTCCCTGGGAGTGATTCTAACCCTAGGGGGAGAGGGACTAACAAGGGGAGGAGACCGATCAGTGTTCCTCTGTACTGGGAACACACCATTGGTCCCCTCTCCTCTGACAGGACGTGGATCTGTGTTTTTTCAAAGAATTAAAATCCTTTGAAAAAGTCACGTGGGCGTGACGCAACGCGTCAGTAGAGCTAGAGTCAGGTGACGCTGTGTGTGTGGTCTCGGCCGGGATCACACACTTATCTAACTACCGCAGGTTTTAAAACTCTGCAACTGTAAGTTTTTAATTTTGTTTCAATAAAATCCGTTTGTATACTGCACAATGGAATCCTTCCCTCTTTCTGCCCCTATGTCCATTGGTCACCTGGAGAGGTGGTGAGACCCTGAGGTGGTGAGACACTGGTAAGGACGCTATCTTGGAGGAGATCTGTGTCAGTGTAAGGCTGTTTACTCCTTACCTAGAGGTAAGAGGCTGGGGGAAACACCTAGGATTGGCACATTGGAAATGCATGAAGGAGATCACTGCTAACTGCTAGAGGACTGCTTGGAGGTTTCACAGCACAGAGAAATTGATTCACATAAGCGATTGCATTGTGTATGGGAGCTGTGTTTAGCACAAGCAATTTGGAGTGCACAGGACGTTTTTGAATTTAAGCACAATTACCTTTGATTATTTTGGACTACCACATTATCAGTTTTATCGCATTTATTTATTTATTGCATTTGTTTTTTGCACAGTTTTTGGCAATTTTTTGCACATGCTCATTTTGCACAGGCTATATTGGTCACTATTTATTTTTCCACTAGTATTTGCGTATTCACTATTGCTTGGAATTATTTGCTACTTATTCCACAGATTATTTTATTTGCATGAATTATTGGTTGCAATTTATGAGAAATTGTGATTTATAAGGAATTTTATTGGATGCACTTTTTATCTATTCTGCACAGTTATTTCTATTTTTCACTATTGGATGCACTTTAATTATTTATTTAGGTATTTATCTATTTATTGATCACCTCTTATTTGTATAGCACTATTGAATTATTTTTCTGCTATACACTGATGCTATAGCTATTAATTCTCAGACGCTTTTTGGGAACCACCCTTCGGAGCTCCCCCTTAGGTCTGGTATCCTATTTATTTACAAGCGCCACATTTTTGTTATATTCATATTTTACATCCTTATATTTGCAAGCGCCACATTTTTTACTATTTTTCATTTACTGTTGGTGTGAGAACACTTTAATGGTGGCTGCGGCAGTTATTGCTATTGATTGAGAATATATTTTTTATTTAATATTTTTACCTTGTTGGTTTGCGCATTTGGTCACCCCCCTGTACGCGTATAATTACATTGCTTTTCCCAAGCCTCACAAAAGGCATCACTCACCCCAACACCAACACCCATTTATTTCTTCTACATCTCACATATGTTCTCTTGCTAAATCCAAACACCCCATAGTTCTTATGAAGATCTGCCTCTAAAGTGTTAAATAAAAATAATTCAATCTTGTATCCAACTTGGAACCCTTTGATTGATATATTCCAAATCACCTTCACAATCACTACCTATTGTGCTATTGAGCTATAGAGTTCTCTTTTTAAGTTGATGATTGGAAACCTTCAGTTATGCTTGTCTTTTAGATGATTTAACATGAGTTGCCAAGAAGAGGAAAAGGATTGGCATTGCGGCAGTAGTCTGGTCTGTCTTCTCTTTCACATTCTCAGGTAGACTTTTTCAAGGCTCCATTGCTTGTTTTCGGAAAGCTGAACTCCAGGCAAACTACTAAGTTTACAGTTGAAATAAATGTTTGTGGACTATTCCCTACCAGAAGAATTATAACTGTTCAGTCAATCTGACAAAGTCAGCTCTGTGACAGCCCTGTTAGTTGCTACAATTAATATAAATTGGTCACTGACCCTTCCTCACCTCCATCCCGGTTCAATATTTGAAATTTAAAAAGGAGGGCAAGAGGCGGGACTTTACATGAAGCACACAGAAGTAGATAAGTAAATTTGAGTAAAAGACAGCTTTTAATTGGTTCGAATTGTCATATAATTTTGCTATATATCAATATTTTTACATTTCATTAGAACCAAATATTACACAGTAATTGACATTCCAACACGAAATTTACATTTATTTACAAATTTTATAGATACATGAAGTAGTTGATGCATATTTAACATTTCTATATAGTTCCTATATAGAAATGTTGGTTTGCTGTTGATTTTTCCATATTCTTAGCAAATTTGGTTATGTGCACACTGGTGGTCTCGGTCGTGTTTTTTCATTGGACCTTGCCTTTCCTGTCCTGTTCGGGAGCTGCAATGTACACTGTGGGGCTCCCCCCCACCCTGTTCTGTGTGGGCGGGCAGGGGCTCCACCAATGCGTGTTGACATCACGATACCCATGCCGGATGTGCGGCGTCCTTGTGGCGCTGCATTGCCGGCTGAGTGATTAACAACTGCTAGCACATCGGGGGCTGTTTGACGCCTCTTGCTAAGTGGCTTGGATGGCTGGCTGCCTGCTCGGTGGTGCCTTCCTCCCCCCCTGCGGACGCCAGGCATGGCGTTGACGTGCACTGGGGGCCTTCCCTTCTCCCTGCTCTGACGTGGGGTGGGCGGGTGCTCTGCCGCTGCGTGTCGACGTCACGCTACTCGCGTTGGACGTGTGGCGTCCTTGTGGCGCTGCAGTGTAGGCTGTGCAATCACTATCTGTCAGTACATTGGGGGTTGCTTTGTTTGGCGCTTCTTGCTGGGTGGCTTGGCTGCCTGGCCGGTGGTGCCTTCCTCCCCCTGTGTGTGTCGGCGTGACGTTGGGGGCCGGGCTGTGGCAGGGCTCCCTATATGAGCCTTTCCCCTTGCAGGGTCTCACACATAGATCCTGTCACACCACTTTCCTTTGTGGAACACTATGCACCATTGCATTTTTGCTCCCATCCATTTTGCAACAGGTACTCACTCTTCTTCACTACCGACATACCACCTGGTTCTTTACTATCTTTTGTTCCCCTTTTGTTCTTTCATGCTTTTTTTTTCTTGCTTTTTCTTTCTGTACTTTATTTCTTCACCCAGCTCCCCATTTTCCAATACAATTTTTTACATCACTTTTTTATTATTTTTTTTTGTTTTTGTCATATATTTTCACAGAGGTCCCCCATTTGGGGTCACCCCATTCAGCCTACATTTGGGTCACTTCATACATTTCAAACCCACTTGGGCGCTGTTTGTGTTGGCTGCTGTCACCCTGTTACACCCCCTTAGCTCCCAAATGTGTAGTTTTTTTGGCTGGTCTATGATTCTCATGGCTGCACCACCATTGCGCAGATGTATATGTAAGTTGGTGGGCCAAAAGTATATATGGGTGGGTCTCTCATATCTTATATTTGCCTACTTGTTCCTTCAATTCCTTTAGATCATTTTAAATATGATTGTGTTTCCTATTTATAGATGATCACTACGGTTTTCCTCCTGATGAGTGGCTAAAATTCCCCCGAAACGCGCAGAACTAATAACTACCAATATGTGTATATATTCATCAATTTTGTATGGCCGTTCCTTTTAACCCTTTTCATCTCTCTTCATCTCCAATAAGCGAGACTTTAGTAGGTCACTAATCTGTACAGGTATCAACTGCAATGTGTGTAAATATGCATCAACTACTTCATGCCTCACTCATATTTTATGAGGCATGAAGATGGCACAGTGAGGCATGAAGATGGCACAGTGAGGCATGGAGATGGCATAGTGGGGTATGAAGATGGCACAGTGAGGCTGCAAATGGGTACAGTGAGGCTGCAGATGGGCATTGTTGACCCTCTTTTCCACTTACAGTAGCTGCTGCATTTCCCACCCTAGGCTTATACGGTACTGCTGATTGCTGATTAGAAAAATAAGCAGTTGGATTTATTTGTTCCTGCCCCTAATCCTTCCTTTGCTTAATGCCTGGACCACATTCCTTCATCGCTGTGCTATATGTTTTCTGCTGCATCATTGGCATTGTTTTATCCTCTTAGTCCTCTCCATAAATTTAGCAGAAACGTGTGCTTAAAAATAGAACTATAGGCAACACTTTTTTTTCTCATTTTGGATAGAGTAAGGAAGGGTTATAGCCGCTGTAAGTTTATTTTTGCTATCGCTGTCCCATTGCAGATATTTCCCTTTATCTCTTGCCCCATTACCAAACAGGAAGTCTATTGCCCCCTGTGACGGATCCTGTACTCAAGGTGTCCGCCGTAAATGCTTCCTAAGTCCTGGAACATGAGTCCAATGGATCTGGTTATAGGAACCCCCAAGAATTAGACGGCACTAGTTCTTGGGGTAAATCAGGAATGCTTTATTTGACATTTCACACACATATATAGCCAGATGACTCAAAGCTAACCTAATTAGCATGAGCTAATTATCTTAATCATTGCCCAGACTAGTTGACTGCCTGAAAAGGCTTTTCAAGGTCAGACTTTAAGGCTCCTAGTTAATTGGAATGACTATTCAACATACATTAACATAAACAGTAACACAGGGCTAATTAGCACAACAACATTGTGTGGAATACACCTTACAAGCCAGACCAGCCTCATTTACACAATAGACAGGTGGCTTGAGTTCATGACATTGAATGGGATACAAGCTGTCAGATGCTAGTCTATTTCTAATGCCAAATGCATATACAGAGAGTGTATTTTGGGGGGCCCGTAATCAGCTGGCAGGAGGCTAGCATGTAGTCCTCTCAA
This sequence comes from Lithobates sylvaticus, assembly GCA_028564925.1. Taxonomy (NCBI): domain Eukaryota; kingdom Metazoa; phylum Chordata; class Amphibia; order Anura; family Ranidae; genus Lithobates; species Lithobates sylvaticus. The sequence continues at coordinate 38,146,254 of CM053036.1, read as the reverse complement.
AAAGCCCGTATCCCGGCTAGGTCTGTCACATTTCTCCCCTTTCGGCAGGAGACTAACACAGGAGGAGACCCCAGACGGGTTGACTCCGAAGTTAGTCCATAGTTCCAGTCCTCTAATGCCTGTACCCACACAGTACCCCAAACAAATTGTTTCAAACAGAGTATTACTCACCCAGCCAACCTCTGCCTCTCTCATAGAACATATCTGCCGCTGGGGAGAGGCCTGGACTGGCCCTTCTCCCTGGAGTCTTTTCAGCCGCTGGAGAGAAGACAGGGTGACTGGGCTCACTCCATCCTGCTGTTGGGGATCTGGGCCGACTGCCCAGCATCCCTGGGTTATACTGGTGGAGACTGCATTCCCATCCCCCTTTACAGGAAATCTGTCCTGTGTCAGTTGAGGGCAGAGGCCAGCAGCGCTCTGTTCCGTTGCCAGCAGTTCAGCTGGGTGTAGGAGCTTCCCTACATCATCTGCTCCAGCTAACTGTTGGGGAGAGAGGCCGACTGCCCCAGCTCCCTGGAACTCCGCAGCTGTTACCGGTGCTGGGCAGAGGTTGGTAGCACTCTGCCCGGTTGCCAGCATTTCTGCTGGTTTTCTGTTAGTGGAGACCACAGGCCCATCCACCGACACCAGATCAAGCTGCAGTTGTGAGGTGACAACTGCATTCTCTCCTTGAACCCTGATCTGCAGCTCGTGATGGACTGCCACCTCCTCACCCTGGGCCTCCAGAATTGCTGTAGATGTCGGGCAAAGGGCTTGGACCCTCTGTTCAGTTACCAGATCTTCGGCTGGAGAAGTTTGTTGTAACTCCATAGATGCTGCTGGTAGGAAATCACATGTCCCTGTCAGTGTTGTGGGAGAAGGGCCAACTACCTCTTCTCTCAAGAAGGGCGAAGCCACTGTTGGTGCTGGGCAGAAGTTAGCAGAGTTCTGCCCAATTGTCAGCACTTCCGCTTTGGGGACGACAATCTCCGGAGTTTCCACTGCCGATTCTCTGGCATGCTGCTGAACGTGTTCTAGCAGTTTCCTGTATGCCCTTTCCAGATGCTGTTCCTTCCTTAACAAATGGTCCAGATCAGGTTTAAGCTATGAGACACCTGCAAGACCGAGCATAGCCTCTCTATATTCTTGCAGGTCCTCAAGGGTAGGTTCCCCTTCATCGCCAAACACAAAACCATCTGTAAGGCTCTCCCACAGCAATCCATGGCCTCCAAAGTCATATCCCTCCGGGGAGCATTCTGTTGTCTCCCCTAAATATCTCTGCTCTGCGTGCCATTGCAGAGCCCGATAACGATTGTCCAGCTCTATCTCCTGCTGGACAAGCCTGTCCAACTCAGTCACCCATTGCTCCTGGGGCTGCTCTCCCAGGAATGTCATCCGCAATGCCCGTTGGTCACTGGCCCGTTGCTCTTGGGTTGGAAAGAACTTGCCCTGTTTTATACCAGCGAGCTGGAGGGCTCCAATCCACAGCTCCACCCGAATCTGCTGCCTGAGCTCCAGGTATTCCTCCTCAGACACAGTCCTTGTGTATGCTGCAAGGATGATCCGCAGCAGCCCCGGGAACTCTGATGCCAGATCCATATCTCTGCTGGGGTGACCGAAGTCTTCTATCCTGATTTTGGATCCCGGTGGAGGTTTGGATGTCCCAGACTGCAGGAATCACAATCCCACTGCTGCCACCAATGTGACGGATCCTGTACTCAAGCTGTCCGCCGTAAATGCTTCCTAAGTCCTGGAACATGAGTCCAATGGATCTGGTTATAGGAACCCCCAAGAATTAGACGGCACTAGTTCTTGGGGTAAATCAGGAATGCTTTATTTGACATTTCACACACATATATAGCCAGATGACTCAAAGCTAACCTAATTAGCATGAGCTAATTATCTTAATCATTGCCCAGACTAGTTGACTGCCTGAAAAGGCTTTTCAAGGTCAGACTTTAAGGCTCCTAGTTAATTGGAATGACTATTCAACATACATTAACATAAACAGTAACACAGGGCTAATTAGCACAACAACATTGTGTGGAATACACCTTACAAGCCAGACCAGCCTCATTTACACAATAGACAGGTATCAGGGACCTCGTCCGCTGCGCGCTGTAGGGCGCATGCGCACAGGGCTGGCGCTCCGGCGCACAGGAAGAGATGGGGTAATGCTGCGGCGGCGCATGCGCGCTCGCGGCTCCACTGAGCGGCGCGCGCGCATGCGCACTAGTGTGCGTCCCATGTGACCAATCAGCTGGCCTATAAAAGAGAGGCCTTCACACCAAAACAATGCTGGTTCGTCTCTCAGCTGTCCTTGTTCCTGGTTCCTTGTTCCTGTACCTGCTGTTTTGATTCTTGGATTGATCACCCGCTGCCGACCCGGAACTCCTTGACCATCCTGCCTCTCTCTAAACCTTGACCCTTGGCTTGCCTACCGGACTTCCCACTTGTCTCCAGTGTTTGACCCTCGGCCTGTACCCTCGGATATCTGCTCCTTGCTGCCAGTTCCTGACCCTCTGCCTGCCTTTGACCCTGATTTATCTCTCTGCCTGGTTACCTCATTCTGGACTGTCTACCCGTGTTGACCCCCTAGCTTGTGCTTGACTAATCTTCTGTGTTTCACCCCCAGCCTGCTTACCAGTGTTTGAGCCTCAGCCAGGATTCCAGTTTCCAGCACCTGTCCTGTCTACAGCACCTGAGCCCACGCCTAGCCATCACCAACAGGTGGCTTGTGCCTCTTGGTGCCAACTGCCTCCTGTATCATCTCCAGGGGCAGTGGGCGCTGAGTCGCAAGGGCAACCGCTCTCGGCATCTTGGCCTCGGTGAGTACTTGATTCCTGATAGTACGAACCAGCCATGACAGAGGCCAACAGAGCGGGATCTCCTTTGGAGATGTTATGTCAACAAGTGTCATCTCTCATGGAGGCGGTGCAGAAATTGCAGGAAGGCTATGCCCAGGTTGATACCCATCTCCAACAACTAGCAACCGCTTCTCCTCCGGCCAACCCAGCTTCCGGGTCAGCCAGTGGGGCCTCCGCACCCCAAATGCAAAATCCACCTGCCATGATGATGGCTGTACCAGAACCTAGGGTGCCTATCCCTGAGCGTTTTTCAGGCGACCGAAGAAAGTTCAGATCATTTAAAAACGCCTGCTCCTTGTATCTCGCCTTACAACCCCGGACTTTCGCCTCTGAAATTGTAAAGGTGGGATTCATCATTTCTCTACTTTCAGAAGAACCCCAGACCTGGGCTCACGGCCTCATGGAGCAAAGGAACCCCTTGCTCAACACCGTGGATTCTTTTTTTGAAGCTATGGGCCAACTGTATGATGACCCCCAACGTACTGCCACGGCCGAAGCCACTCTTCATACCCTCTCCCAGGGGAGAAGACCTGTAGAGGACTATACTGCGGAGTTCCGTAAATGGTCGGCCGATACAACATGGAATGAGGCAGCCCTCCGCTACCAGTTCCGGCTAGGACTGAACGAGAGCCTCAAGGATGAACTAGCTCGTGTTGAGACCCCCACGACCTTAGAAGAACTCATCCAGTTGACTACCAAACTGGACCGGCGCATGCGTGAACGCCGTTCCGAACGCCTACAAGGGTCTCGGCCAGTATGGGGGTCCCCAAGAGGTCCTTCCATGTACCCAACCACTCCCTTGCCTACCGGCACCTTGGCATCAGACGGGGAACCTATGCAGCTAGGTCTAGTCCGCCCCCGGCTGTCTCAGGAGGAACGCCAACGTAGACGCAGATCCAACCTATGTCTCTACTGTGGAGGATCCGGTCATTTCCTACAGAATTGCCCCGTCCGGCCCAGTAAGTTGCCATCTCAGCACACTATGAACTGTCAAAAACCTAACCTTACTCAGGCTTATGTGACTCTCTCTGTCTCCCTACAGCTGGCGGAAAAGAGGATTCAATTACCGGCCGTAATTGACTCTGGGGCTTGCAGTTGCTTTTTAGATGTCTCCGTTGCCAAGGAATGGCAAATCCCATATGTTAATAAAGGAAGACCACTATTGGTTCATTTGGCTGACGGGTCTCTTCCACACTCAGGGCCAGTCACACTGGAGACACACCCTATCCTCACCACCACAGATTCTGGACATCAGGAACTTCTACGCTTCGACCTCATCTCATCCCCTATGTTCCCTATTATTCTAGGACTTCCCTGGCTACAAGCCCATGATCCACAGATCCATTGGGACCGGAAAGAGGTCTCTTTCTCCTCTCCGTACTGCCATTCACATTGTCTGGCACCACCTCCAAAAGCTCATCTGGCTGTGGTCATGGCACCTGAAAACTTACAAAACATTCCACCAGCATACCAAGACTTTAAAGATGTGTTCGATAAAAAAAAGGCCGATCATCTACCTCCACACCGGGCCTACGACTGCCCTATTGAATTACTCACTGGGTCTGAGATCCCTTTCGGGCGCATATTTCCCCTGTCAGAGACCGAGCTAAGAGCTCTTAAAGCTTATATTGATGAGAACCTCGAGAAAGGTTTTATTCGACCATCTACTTCTCCAGCCGGGGCTGGCATCTTCTTTGTAGGCAAAAAGGATGGCTCTCTTCGACCCTGCATCGATTATAGGGAGTTAAACAAAATTACTGTCAAGAATCGGTACCCACTACCGCTTATCCCAGAGCTCTTCCAGCGGTTTCGAACAGCCAAGGTATTTTCCAAACTCGACCTGCGAGGTGCCTACAATCTCGTCCGGATCCGCGCAGGGGATGAATGGAAGACTGCTTTCAGGTCCAGGTTTGGCCACTTCGAATATCTTGTGATGCCTTTCGGCCTATGCAACGCTCCGGCCACTTTCCAACACCTGGTGAACGACATTTTCAGAGAGCACTTGGATGACTTCCTAGTCGTTTATCTGGATGACATCCTCATCTTTTCAGCAACCTTGGAACTCCATCGGGAACATGTCCGATGGGTACTTACCGTCCTCAGGGCCCATCAACTATATCTCAAAGCAGAGAAATGTGAATTTGAAAAATCTACAGTCCAATTCTTAGGTTTCATCATCTCCACCAATGGTACGTCGATGGATCCCCAGAAAGTCAAGGCAGTGGTAGAGTGGTCACCTCCCAAAGATAAAAAGTCGGTACAACGATTCATTGGCTTCGCCAATTTCTATCGGCGGTTCATCGTGGGATTCTCTGCTATCGTTGCCCCGATCACCCAATTAACCCGCCAGCAAAGTCGTTTCCAGTGGACACCGGAGGCTCAGGAAGCCTTTATTAAGTTGAAAACACTTTTTACCACTGCTCCCATTCTACAGCATCCGGACCCACTGCTCCCTTTCGTGTTGGAGGTAGATGCCTCAGACTCGGCCACTGGGGCCATTCTCTCTCAACGGCATGGGCCAAAAGCCCTTCTCCATCCAGTGGCTTTCGCCTCTCGGAGACTAAGTCCTCCCGAGAAGAACTATGACGTGGGCGATCGGGAATTACTCGCTATTAAAAATGCTTTAGAAGAATGGAGGTATCTTCTCGAAGGGGCGGTCCATCCGATTACCATCTTCACCGATCATAAAAACCTCGAATACCTACGGACTGCCAAGAGGTTAAGACCCCGCCAAGCCCGATGGGCACTCTTTTTCTCAAGATTCACGTTCCACATTTCCTATCGGCCAGGGTCCAAGAATGGCAAGGCAGATGCTCTCTCCCGCATCTCTTCGGAATCCGCCCAGATAACAGAACCCAGCACCATCCTAGCTCCCCAGAATTTTTTACTACTCACCCCGACGGACCTATCTTCTGCTCTCCATACAGCATCCACTCTTTGCAGAGATCCTATTGTGGCTTCCTTGGAAAGGCGTGAGAACCTGCTTTGGCATCAAAACAAGGTCTTTGTCCCTCTAGAGGTGAGACCCTTAGTCCTAAGAACCCTCCATGACCACAAGCTAGCAGGGCACTTCGGAGTCCGGAAAACAGCGGAACTCATCTCCCGCACCTTCTGGTGGCCAGGCTGGCGACAGGATTGTCAAAACTATATCTCCTCCTGCATACCTTGCCAACGGAACAAGGGGGCCAAGTCTAGACCTTGGGGGTTACTAAAACCACTACCCATCCCGGAGCGCCCCTGGGCCGACATCTCGATGGACTTCATCGTAGACTTACCACCCTCAGAGGGGTTTTCTACCATCCTGGTGGTAGTGGACCGGCTGTCCAAGATGAGTCACTTCCTGCCTATGGTTGGCACTCCTACGGCTCTAGAAACGGCCAACATTTTTGTTAAAGAGGTTGTCAGGCTCCATGGGGTCCCCAAGAGCATTGTCTCGGACAGAGGCTCTCAATTTACTTCAAAATTTTGGAAGGAACTGTGCAAGTCTCTAGGAATCAAGGCCTGCCTTTCATCAGCCTACCATCCACAGAGCAATGGACAAACAGAGCGTACTAACCAGACGCTGGAACAGTATTTACGCTGTTTTTGTTCCGCAGCACAAGACGACTGGGCCTCCCTACTGGCTTATGCAGAATTCGCGTATAATGACTCCGTCCATTCAACCACTAATCAAACTCCCTTCTGGGCAAATTTTGGCTTCCATCCATCTTTCCTTCCAAACGCCTTCCCTGAATCACCAGCTCCAGCGGTACAAGAAAGGCTAAAATCTATCCAGTCCAATTTTCAGGAACTCCGGAAAACAATGCAGCAGGCACAAGAGGACTACAAGAAATTTCACGACAAAGGTAGAAGGGCTAATCCCTCTTTCAAAACAGGGGAGAAGGTATGGTTGTCGACCGCCCATCTCAAACTCTCGTGTCCTTCGCGCAAACTGGGCCCCAAATTCATCGGGCCATTCGAGATCAAGAAGATGATAAACCCTGTGGCCTTTGAGCTTTCTCTACCCAAGACGTACAGAATACATCCGGTATTTCATGCCTCGTTGCTAAGACCTCTGGTTCCCAGTCCTTTTCCGGATAGAGAAGAACTTCCTCCACCTCCTGTCACAGTGGATGGTAACGAAGAGTATGAAGTGGAGTCGCTACTGGGTTGTAGGAAGGTGGGCCGCCAGCTCCAATACCTGGTAAAATGGAAAGGGTACCCGCCAGAAGACAACTCCTGGGAACCATCCAAAAATTTCCATGCCCCTAGGATGATCAGGATCTTCCATCAAGAACATCCTGAGTTGATGGATAGCTTGGGCGTCCGGAGTCCGCCCCTCAGGGGGGGGCACTATCAGGGACCTCGTCCGCTGCGCGCTGTAGGGCGCATGCGCACAGGGCTGGCGCTCCGGCGCACAGGAAGAGATGGGGTAATGCTGCGGCGGCGCATGCGCGCTCGCGGCTCCACTGAGCGGCGCGCGCGCATGCGCACTAGTGTGCGTCCCATGTGACCAATCAGCTGGCCTATAAAAGAGAGGCCTTCACACCAAAACAATGCTGGTTCGTCTCTCAGCTGTCCTTGTTCCTGGTTCCTTGTTCCTGTACCTGCTGTTTTGATTCTTGGATTGATCACCCGCTGCCGACCCGGAACTCCTTGACCATCCTGCCTCTCTCTAAACCTTGACCCTTGGCTTGCCTACCGGACTTCCCACTTGTCTCCAGTGTTTGACCCTCGGCCTGTACCCTCGGATATCTGCTCCTTGCTGCCAGTTCCTGACCCTCTGCCTGCCTTTGACCCTGATTTATCTCTCTGCCTGGTTACCTCATTCTGGACTGTCTACCCGTGTTGACCCCCTAGCTTGTGCTTGACTAATCTTCTGTGTTTCACCCCCAGCCTGCTTACCAGTGTTTGAGCCTCAGCCAGGATTCCAGTTTCCAGCACCTGTCCTGTCTACAGCACCTGAGCCCACGCCTAGCCATCACCAACAGGTGGCTTGTGCCTCTTGGTGCCAACTGCCTCCTGTATCATCTCCAGGGGCAGTGGGCGCTGAGTCGCAAGGGCAACCGCTCTCGGCATCTTGGCCTCGGTGAGTACTTGATTCCTGATAACAGGTGGCTTGAGTTCATGACATTGAATGGGATACAAGCTGTCAGATGCTAGTCTATTTCTAATGCCAAATGCATATACAGAGAGTGTATTTTGGGGGGCCCGTAATCAGCTGGCAGGAGGCTAGCATGTAGTCCTCTCAAAAAGCCCGTATCCCGGCTAGGTCTGTCACACCCCCCCTCCTCAAGGCCCTCAGAGCTAGTGTCCCCACTGGAAAATTTCAGGGTGGGTCTTAAACAGGAAGGGGTGTGGTCCCGACAGGAAGGGGTGGGTCATACTTAAATTAGGGGATTTAAGGATTTAGATTAGGAGTTTAGTCAGGCCTAGGGCAGCACAAAACCTAAATACACCACTGCCTGTAGGTACCATGAATATCCCCAAAACCTGTGCTGTTTAGGAGATATTCGCATCAGCTACAGCTGATGATGTCATTGCACATGCACAATGCACTCTGCATAAAGGAAACACTGAGTGTGTCCTTAATGCAGAAAGTGCCATGCCACGATCGTGATTTCTGGGCTCAGGTCCTCTGAGTAATGTCATCACATCCCAGACGTTCAAACGACCAGAGTGTGCGAACTAGGAAGGAAGACTGGGTGAAGATGGAAGCACCAGAAGCATTTTTCCTCTGTCTTTAGGTTTGGGATGGCTGCAGTTTATATAGACTTGGATTTCCTAAACAAGACCTCCTGTGGTGCTGCAGCCCTCCGAGCCCCTGTTTTACTTACCTGACCCCGATACTTCGATGGCCGGGAATGAGCACACCAGCTCTAGCTGGTATCTCATATCCTGATTGTATAGATTGATAGCAGCGCAGTCATTGGTTCCCTCTACTGTCAATCAAATCCAATGACGCGGCGCGGGGTCCTGCATTCTGTGAATGTACACAGATGCAGGACTCAGGAGCGAGCCCGCACGAGTATCCACCGTAGGAGAGAGCTTCTCAAATGTGGACACTCAATGCGGGGAGGAGCCAGGAGCGCCAATGAGGGACCCCAGAAGAGGATGTTCGGGGCCACACTGTGCAAAACGAACGGCAGAGTGGAGGTAAGTATAACATGTTTGTTATTGTAAAAAAACGAAGCTTTACAATCCCTTTAATGTTAATTGGATGCACTTATAATTTTTAAAGATCATTGAAAGTCTTTGTGCGAGAACTTCAGGGACAAGTTAGTGACAAAGTGGTTAGAGGGAGTCAACAGAAGACAACAGTGAGACACCCAGGAGTCTTGGAATGCGAGGATTATTGCGGGGCCCATAATGTTGAAACATAGCAACAGTTTAACTTAACAGTGGTTCTAATAGTGAGTGTTATGTCTGCCTTTCTGATATAATAATATATACATTAGATAGGGTCTCTTTAACAGATGCTTTTGTGTTCACAGAAGCTAACAAGTTGCTTTTTAAAATTTTCGAACACAAACATGTGTTTGAAATTTTACAAAAAGGGTCCACAGGCGCACGAGTCTGTTGAACTTCACAGGCTCAATTCACTAAGCTATAACACAGGTGTTATTTGTCACCTGAGCAATTGTCACTTTTAGGTATGTGATTGTATGTTATTTTTAGCTTTCATTTTTGAAAACAGTCACTGTGGTAAGTAGCTTGGTGGGTTGAACCTCATATTTATTGCATATTTGATCATTTACATGCAGATTTCAGTTTATGCATTGTTCAAATGCCTGCGGGAAATGTGCAAAGTAAAAATATGTTCACTACAATTTCCTGCTCCACATTGCATCTGCCTGACTTAACCATGTATTTAATCAACAAGTACCTGAAAGCCTATGACTGAGATATATCATTGTGTAGAACAATTTAAATTATAACTGAGAAGTGTCATGCATGCTACAGATATGGATATCAGTAAATATATGTTTAACAGAGCAAGGACTGAATGAAAAGTCTTCAGAAGAGAAAATGACAGCTGAAATACACTCACAAATATTAATGTCACAGTGACATAATGTACATGTAGTATAGCTGATGTTAAGCTAAATAAAAGGAAGAGCAATGGCAAGTTGTTAATAAAAAAAAAAAGACAAAAAGGGCATTTATAACAGGCCTACCAAAGCAGAGTCTACTTAAACAGTTGTTAGTTACTGAAGTATGATGCCCAGAATGATTAATGATAAATGATTAAAGAGAGAGAGTGTGATTAAACCTTAAATTCTTATGTAAAAAGATCAGTTCTATGTAAATAATAACACAACCTCAGCACTAGTGGAGCAGGTGGGAGGGATACCTATGTGCAAGCACTTGTAGGCTGTCGAACCCAGGAGACTCAAGTGTCATCGCTGTTACTGTGCCCTTAGTAGCAGGAGACCAGAAAATGCTTTTCAGCCAGCATCCCAAGTCCAAAGACTTTGTAGTATAAGTCCTGACTGGGATGGGGAGGGAACGAAAAAGGTATAGTATTTTAGGTAGCAGAGTCATTTTGACAACATTTATTCTCCCTATCCATGAGAGGTTTTGTTTGGACCAAGACTTTAAGTCCTGTTTATGTTTGTGGTGATTAGGAGGGTTATTTCTGGCATATAGCGTGTCAAATTTAGAGGTGAGGGAAATGCTTAGGTATTTGATGAAGGATTTGTTCCAGTCCAATTTGAAGTTCTGTTTCAGCAGTGAAACTGTCTCTGGGGCAAGGGAAATGTTCAGAGCTTGAGATTTGTTATAGTTAACATGGAGGCCAGAGATGTTTGCAAAAGAAGTAAGAGTCCGACAGAGATTGGGGAAAGAGGTAATAGGCAAAAAGATGAATAAAATTAGGTCATCGGCGAAAAGACCGCATTTGTGGGTCGGGGGGCCACAGGAAACCCCTTTGATGTCGGGATTTTCTCGTATTGCTATTGCAAGAGTCTCCATGGCTATGGCAAAAATTAGTGGTGATAAAGGGCAGCCCTGTCTTGTACCACAAGCAACATGGATGGGTGGGGAGTAATAGCCCCATAGGCGTGTTAGGGCTCTGGGGCAGGAATAAAGGGCTCTCATGATGCCTAAGATGCGTTGACCAAAATTCCAACGCTCCAACAACGTTAGAATATATGGCCATGACGCTGAATCAAATGCTTTCTGTATATCAAAGGAAAGCAGAAAACCCTGTTGTTTAGTGCCCCTTGGCCAATTAGATTGTAGAATGGATATTACATCTATGGTCCTTCTGGTTTGGTCCGGGCCCTATCTCCCTGGGATGAATCCCACCTGGTCCTTATGGATATAGGAACTTATGAAAGACTCTAGTCAGTTAGCAAGGATTTTGGTAAGGATTTTCAGATCATTATTTATGAGTGATATTGGGCGGTAATTCCCTACCTCCTCAGGGTTCTTATCAGGTTTTGGGTTTACAGTAATGAAAGCTGTATTAAGGCTGGGGCTTAGGGGGTCACCAGACATATTGGTATTGAAGAATTTGGCCATAAATGGTGCTAGAGTGTTTGCGAAAGCTTTATAATTAGGGACCAAAAGACCGTCTGGGCCGGGCGGTGAGCCTCTTTTCAGGTTTCTAATGACCTCCAAAATTTCTTCTTCAGTGATGTTTTTTTCCATGATAGTTTTATGTTTATCAGAGAGAGAGGGGATGGGAAGGGTATTGAGGAATTGAGATATGGTGTCTTTGTTGCCCTGCGATGGAGCTCCATAATACTTGTCATATAAATCTCTGAAGGCTGCCAGGATTTTGGTGAGGTCAGATGTGAACTGTCCGTGAGTCCGAATCTTGGAGAGAGAGTGAACCCTCACCCTCGGGGAAAGTTTGGCGGCCAGCATTGGACTAAGTTTGTCCTTCTGGGTATGAAATTTAGCGCCACTCCAGGGAATTTGCTTTTCGGCTCAAGCTGTGAGAGCAAGGTTCTAGCTGCATCTAATTGGGTGATGGGAACCCCCAAGGGATCCCTTTTGTGACATGCCCTTAGGGACGTGTATGCTTGTTCCAGTCTTGCCATATCCACCTTTCTTTCTTTTTTGATTTGAGTGGCAATTTGAATTAACTTCCCCCTTTATGGTGACTTTATAGGCAGCCCACAACATCTCTGCTGAAGTATCACTTACATCGTTCAGTTTAAAATATTCAAGTAGGTCTTTGTTTTCGGTGACCCTAATGGGGTCAGATAAAATGGACTCATTAAGTCTCCACTGTGTGCATTTGGTGTGGTGAGAATTTTTAAAAAGACACTATTGAGTGGTCTGAGAGTGTGGTGTCTATAATTTTTGAGCTGGAGACAATGGGCTGTTGGTGTGTGGCTATTAGAATGTGATCAATCCTTGCATAAGAATGGTGGGGGCAAGAGAAATTAGTATAGTCCCTCTTCAATGGGTTCATCTCTTGCCAAACATCCACCAGACCTTGAGAGTGGACCAGTCTAGCTATTTTAAGGCTATCCCTGGTGGGATGGGTCAAAAGAGTCTTGGACGAATTGGACTTGTCCAATCCTTGATCAAACGCCATGTTGAAATCCCCTCCTAGAATGGGAGACCCCTCCAAAATGGGGTTCAAACTATGTGGGCTACCCACATAGTTTGAAAAAATAAGAATAAGAATAAGTGACCTTCTATGAACTCTTTAACTAAAATTAATCTGCCCTCCGGGTCTTTATAGTCTGCCTGCCAGGTGAAATTTTAATTTTTGGAGAAAAGTATAGCGACACCCTTAGACTTTCCCTCTGCCTTCGCCAGGTAGAACAAGGGATAGTGATGGTGGAGAAATTTGGGGCTGTAACCTTGGGGGAAATGGGTCTCCTGTACCATAACGATATCTAGCTTGAGAGATCTGTAATTATTGAAAATCTTTCTACTTTTGAGAGAGGAGTTCAGGACTTGAGCATTGCGTGTGGCTAAATTGAGTGTGGGTCTTGTAGCATTAGCCATGGAGCAGGTGTAGGTGGAAGCTGTCATACATTGTGTCACTTACCTTAAGAAGGACATTATACCAATTGCTAGAAATGAAGGACCAACCAAGCTCGACTTCCTCACATGTGAGATTTTTGAGTTGAACCTGGTGAATGACTGAAAACAATATGTATATTAATTTCCCCAGAGTGTAAAGATGTACAGTAGAGAGGGACAGAAGAAAGGACAACAGAGCGAAAATGAAAATAAGAAAAAATGAAGAGGCTGTAGAATGCATCTTCAGTAGTGTTAGACCGGAGCCTTGGGGGAAAAGCAACCCCCAGGATCCGCACCCAAAAAAAGAATTGTCTGGTCCACTAGGATCAGACTACCTATCTGCAGAGTCAATAGGAGACTGAGGAATACGGAGCCGAGGGATGTTGATGCCTAACTGAACAATTCTGGCAATATATAAGTATTTTATTGCAATGAGTAAGGTAGGAATAACGGAGTCATAAATACCCCTATCCTTTAGGTCTTGGATTTCACACCTCCCCGCTCGGCCTATAGTAAAATGACGGTCGGGCAGGAGCACTGTTGTAAAATGACGGCCGGGAGCACTGTTGTTCTAGTAAGACATCGTACAACGTCCTCCCAGAACGCTGGGCCACACAGTGGTGTGATCTGTCACCGGCTGTGTCCATCGGATGACTGAGCACTGCATAGGCCCACTGCCAGTGTCATGTGATCACTGTAAATAATCACAGCAGAACGCATGACAATTGTAAACAATGGATGGCTTCCTTTCATGACATCCATTGCATACAATTGTGTTGCTAGCTGTGATGGAACGTATGGCTTATTGTCATCCTATGTACAGATACTCCAGTCTCTGCTGTGAAACTCTGCAGCTCCTCCAGGGTTACCTTAGGTCTCTGTGCTGCCTCTCTGAGTAATGCCCTCCTTGCCTGGTCCGTGAGTTTTGGTGTCTCTTGGCAGGTTTGCTGTTGTGCCAAGTTCTTTCCATTTGGTTATGATAGATTTGATGGTGCTCCTAGGGATCATCAGAGATTTGGATATTTTTTTATAACCTAACCCTGACTTGTACTTCTCAACAACATTGTCCCTTACTTGTTTGGAGAGTGTTTGGTTAGTGGTGCCTCTTGCTTAGGTGTTGCAGCCTCTGGGGCCTTTCAAAAAGATGTGTATATGTAATGACAGATCCTGTGACACTTAGATTGCACACAGGTGGACATTATTTCACTAATTATGTGACTTCTGAAGGTAATTGGTTGCACCAGAGTTTTTTAAGGGTCTTCATAACAAAGGGATGAATACATACGCACATGCCAATTATCAGTTTTTTATTTCTGAAAAATTGTTTTATGTATATATTTTTCAAATTTTACTTCACAAACTTAAGCCCCATACACACGGTCGGACAATCCGAGGACCAGGTCCGTCGGATCATGTCCGTCGTACTTTGTCCGATGTTGGTGTTGCGTACACACGTCGGACAAAGTTGTCGAAAAATCCGATCATTCTGAACGTGGTGACGTTTGTTGCCTACGACGGGACTACGTAGAGGCTAGTAGCCAATAGCTTTGGTCTTGTAATGTGATCTGAGCATGCGTGGCACTTTGTCCGTCAGGAATTCGATACACACGATCGGACTTGGTGTGATCGGACCGTGTTGACGGCAAATCTTTCCAGCAGGAGATAAGACTTTGTCCGTCGGCCAAACCGACGAACACTGTCCGATGGTGCATACACACGGTCTGATTTTTCGACAACATTGTCCGATCGGACAGAATCCATGAAAAAGTCCGACCGTGTGTATGGGGCTTTAGACTATTGTGTTCTGATCCATCACATATTATTCAGATTAAAAAAAAACATTGAACTAAAGGCTGTTATGTAACTAAATAGGTAAAAAGCCAAAGGGGTGAATACTTTTGCAAGGCACTGTAAATATCTGTAATAAATAAAACTTTATTATTCTATTCATACATTTGTTTTTTTACCACAAAATTAAATATATACTTATCGATGTTATTTTAAATTATGGCATGAAGAAGCACAGAGAGGAGCAGCTGTAGGGTGTGGGATCAAGTTCTGGGCTCTGCAGCTTCTGTAACTCTGCTTCATCTCTGGAGCTTATCTATAAATGTTTTCTGCTCTTCTTCAGCTCTAGGCCCTGGAGCTCAGCTCATTCCAATTTCAGCTCCACTCTGGCAACTCAGCTCCAGTTCGTAAGCTTATCTAAAAAAATAATTTAGTGGGGGGTCCTATGTGCGCTATAAATTATGAATAATTGGGTTAAACTTTGCTGGAGTGATACAGGTACGGACTATAAATATTCCAAAATGTTTTGCCATGTTTCCTCCGATATAGCTCCCAGGTCTTTTTCCCATCCCCTTGTGATGTTGTTCTATTAGACGGTTATATATAGTGGAAAAAAGACACCTTTTAACCTGTATACTGTATCTGTTATCTGTGGTAGGATTGGTGATGGTTTATCTACTGGAAATAATATTTTTTCCCAATTTATAGCAAATCCTGAGAAAGAACCAAAGGTTTTTATCAATATCATAGCAGAGATCAAGGATTGATCTTTGTCTCTCAAGAACAATAGAGCATCATCAGCATACAGGGAAAGTTTATCCTCCATTATTCCTCGCTTGAATCCCTTGATAGTACTAGTCTGTCTAATTGCTTTTGCCAGTGGTTCTATAGCTAGTGCGAATAGCAATGGGGATAACGGATACCCCATGCCTAGTACCTCTCGATAAAGAAAAAAAATCTTCTGTGGAACCATTGACCTGTAAACCAGCTCGTGGAGCAGAATATAATAATTTAAGCCACCTCAGAAAACCACTACCCAAGCCAAATTTTTCAAGGACCTCCCACAAATATGTCCATTTGAAGCAGTCAAACGTTTTGGCTGCTTCTAATGACAATATAGCCCTGCTATAGCCAGCCTACATTATCAGATGGTATCTGCAAATTTAAATATAACCTTCTCAAGTTTATTGTTGTGAACCTACCTATAATAAAGCCTGACTGGTCCCGGTGTATACATTTTTGTATCACATTGTTAAGTCTATTGGCCAGCACACTTTTAAAATTCAGAATTTTAACGTTAGAAATAGATAATATCTCTAATGGAGACAAGAAGTCCCTCAATTGGTTCATATGGTAAGTTACCTTACTCTGATATAATTTTTTGTGAAAAATAGAAAAAGAGGATAAAATATCCTCTTGATTATGGGAGAGGTTACCTGTTGGCGTAACGATACAAGGAACAAAATTAGAACGGATCTGGGATTTAACAATCAGTGCCAGCATTTTCCCCTTTCTTTCTCCCTCCATAAGGTACCTGCTCTTTGTGAAAAAATTAGCTTGTTCAGCTTTTTCCAAAGTTGTTCTGTTATATAACAGTTGTATATCTTTAAAAATAAGATTGTTTATGGATGTGATATTCTGAATATATTGAAATTATTTTTTGTTGCACCTCCACTGCTAATATGGTCTCCCATTCCACACCAGATTTTTTAAACCTACTAATAGCTTGTATCAATAGCCCTCTCAAAAAGGCCTTATGGTATCCCATACCACCTGAGAAACATTCAGCATTATAAATGAAAAAATCTATAAGAGGTTGGCGGATGGATTCATCCTGGGTCAGTACCTGTAACCACGAGGCCTTTTCACGCCAATTAGACTTAGTGCGTGGTTTTATTTTTTTAATATTTAGCAATACTGGTGAATAATACCCCTCTTGACAGGTATTGTATATTTGATACTAATGGGAGTGTTAGGTCTATACCCAGGACTTGGGCTACTTTCACACTGGGGCGTTGCAGGCGCTGGCGGTAAAGTGGAGCTATATTGAGCAGCGCTTTATCAACGTTTTAGCGGCACTATTCGGCCGCTAGAGGGGCTGTCTTAACCCATGCTAGCGGCTGAAAAAGGGTTAAAACCGCCCACCTTTTCTGGTGCTTTACAGGCGGGTTTGCAGTGCTGCCCCATTGTTTTCAATGGGAAGGGGCGCTTTAGGAGCAGTAAATACACTGCTTCTACAGCGCTCCATAAATGCGGCTTGCAGGACTTTTTTGACCGTCCTGCAAGCGCACCGCTCCAGTGTGAAAGCCCTCGGGGCTTTCACACTGGAGACACAGCAGCAACTGTTTCAGGGCGCTTTGCAGGTGCTATTTTTAGCGCTGTAGCGACTGCAAAGCGCCCCAGTGTGAAAGGGGCCTAAATCAATCCTGGATAGTGTTTTATAAGTAAAAGAGCAGCATGAAATGGGCATGAATCGTAGGCTGTTTACCTATTTAGCTTTAAATGACCAACACAAATAAATGCTCTCTTTACAGTGCCAGCATAGTCACACAACAGTGAAAACCCCCCTGCGCAGCTTAAGGTTATACTGCTTCTCCTCCAATCCCATTATGTGGCCTGTGTTCTCTTACACCCCCTGAGATTGAATAGCTTTTATTCCAATGCTGGGATCATCATTGAGGTATTTGCAAATCGCTATCATGTCCCCTCTCTAGCGTTATTTCTCCAGCGAGAATCAATTTTGTGCTTGTAGTCGCTCCTCGTATTTGAGGTCCTCCAGTCCCCTTATTAATTTAGTTGCCCTTCTTTGGACTCTCTCCAGCACATCCCTTCTGAGGACTGGTGACCAGAACTGGATGGAATACTCTAGATGTGGCCGGACCAGAATATTTTAAAGTGGCAGTATTACAGTTTTATCTCTGAAGTATATCCTCTTTTTATATGCATGCTAATATTCTGCCAGCTTTGGTAGCTGCAACTTGACATTGCATGCTATTGCTCAGTCAATCTTCCCAATAGGACCCCCAGATCTTTCTCCCTCCTTGACTCCCCCAGAGGTTCTCCCCCCAGTGAGTAGTTTGCCTTTATGTTCTTAACCCCTAAGTGCATTATTTTACATTTCTCCACAATAAACCTCATTTGCCATGTAGTTGTCCACCCCATTATTTTGTTCAGGTCTTTCTGTAAAATTTTTATATCCTGCGGTGAAGTTATTGCCCTAATGTCATTTATGAATACATTTAACAGAATTGGTCCCAAGACAGAACCTTGTGGTACCCCACTTACCACACCAGACCAGACTGAGTACACGTTATTTATCACTACCTTTTGAAAGCGCCCCTGTAACCAGTTTTCTATCCATGAACAAACCTTATGGTCCATGCCTGCAGACCTCAGCTTGTAGATTAAGCGTTTATGGGGAACTGTATCGAATGCTTTTGCAGAATCCAAATACACCATATCTACAGGTCTACCCCTATCTAGATGGTAGCTCACTTCCTCATAGAATGTTAACAGATTGGTCTTG
Organism: Lithobates sylvaticus; assembly: GCA_028564925.1. Lineage (NCBI taxonomy): Eukaryota > Metazoa > Chordata > Amphibia > Anura > Ranidae > Lithobates > Lithobates sylvaticus. Next base: position 38,128,125 of record CM053036.1, on the reverse strand, counting down.
CAAGAATGACCGTTCATAAATCCATGCTAATTACTACTAATATATGTAAAGTATGGATTGCGTCATTAGGAAGCTTCCTGATGATGCAAATTACACTGCGAAATGCGTAGAGGCTGCTGGGAAATCCCGTTCATCACTTCCAGTCTGAAAACGAGGCTTGGAACGCACACCGTCGTTGTGGAACGCACGCCGCTATACAGAGGTTGGACTACAGATCAGGGAACGGATCTGAACCCCCTATACATACAAGGCTGGACAAGCTTGGTGCCGGCATACAGGCACATCCAAATGTGAGTTGATCTACATATATTTGAACCTATATTTTTTAATAAATTTGACATACTATACCATGATGGCTATCCATGTATTTTTATGAGAAAACACTAGAGCGAGAGGCACAAACATACTGCTTGGAGAAATTGGTGGTGAAGCCCTCAAACCGGAATGGTTATCCTAAATGAACCAAAGGTGCATATTTTTGTATATCTGGTGAGTGGCCATTGCATCAGGTGGTGGTGAAGTCACGTTTACATTTGGTGAATGTAGAAACACTTTTACTATAGGAATATCACATCAGCACCAAAGTGATCACTCACTGTGGACATACATTGTACTTTTTCACTAAGTTGCACTTTATATAAGATTGTTGTATTTTTAGCATACATGCATATTGTTGATTAGCTATATACACGTGTCGGAGGGTATATATATATTTTTTAGGCACGGCACTGAGAAATGTTCTAAAGGCATTTGTTAATATAGCATTAAGAAATCAATCAGTCAGTATAATAATATATTTTTTTTATTTTTAGTGGCAGTAGTTGGCGCAATCCATACTTTACATATATTATTTTGAATTACTCATACTATATAGGGTGATATTCATATTTTATTGCAGCAAACTAGGATATATCTAAATAGTTCCCTTTTGCGCCTGTAGCACATTGTTTTACATAATTACTACTAATGATACTGTTTTCATCAGCAAATTCTTGGATATAGTCCCTTAACATCCCCTCCAATAATTTTACCTACTATTGATGTTAGGCTGACCGGCCTGTAGTTCCCCGGAATATGTCTATGCCCTTTTTTGAATATTGGTACCACATTGGCTTTTCTCCAATCAGCTGGTACAATTCCTGTCAGTATGCTGTCCGGAAAGATTAGGAACAATGGTCTAGCTATAAACCAACCGAGTTCTTTGAGGACTCTCAGGTGTAAGCCATCTGATTTGGGGTATTTTAGCCCATTGGCAGCACCAAACAGTAAGTTTACTCCAATAATAGTTTACCCTCACAGGGGTTCTCACCACCAATGTGATAAACAAACAGTACTCCACCTCGTGGCTCTTCTCTGCAGTACCTCTGCTTAGGCCTCCTGCCTTGGTCCTCCAAATTGTCAAACACACAGTCCCCGTGCTTGTGCACAAAATGCTGAACCTTCCTCAGCTCTGACTGTTTCTCCTGCAGCGATCTGCTGCTACATCCTCACAGACTCGGCCTTTTACTGCCCAGCGTGGACAATATTGAACAATGTGCTCCTAACAACTCCCTTTTACAGACTGACCCCCTTGGGAGGGTGGGGCCACTCACCTCTAAGAGCCGGTTCACACAGGAGCAACTCAGGATCCGACTTCAGGTCGCCCCAAGTCGCGCTGTTGAGAAAATCAATGTTAGTTAATGGAGCCGTCTTAATGTACAATGGGGACTTCATGTGCCCCATCGTACGCCAATCTGTACCTGGGGAGTGGGAAGGTTCTATAAGTTTATCGGAGGAGTTAGCCCCCTTTCTAAGCAATGTCACCCTTTGGCTTAGATTTATTGACGACATTTTGCTCATATGGGTTGGTCCATGTGAGCAACTTGATCTGTTCTTGGATCATCTCAACAAGAATGACTTCAATCTGACATTCACCATGTCATGGAACAGATCATCTATTACTTTTTTGGATGTCCAAATCAATAAAGATACATCGGGTGCCATTAGCAGTAGTCTATTTAGGAAGCCAACATCTGGCAACACTATTCTCCATGCCAGCAGTTTTCATCCAAAGGCACTAGTGGTATCAATTCCGTACAGTCTGTATCTAAGGACACGCAGGAACTGTCTGGATGATTCAACATTTAGACAAGAGGCCAATGCTCTTAGAGATAGACTGCTTCTACGAGGCTGATCTAAGAATTGCCTCAAAAAAAGCATACAATAGGGCTATACAAAGACCAAGAAAAGACCTCCTATGCAATCCAATCTCCAAAAATAAAAAAACAAATCCTACTTCCATTATTACAAGGTTTTCAAACCAACACGAGACTTTCAGAAGAATTACTAGTAAGTACTGGCACGTTTTGGCTATGGGCCCTACGATTGGTCCATTTGTTGGAAAAAAACTGTCTTTTACTTTGAAACGGGCAAGATCGCTCAAGGATCACTTGGTAACCAGTGAATTCAACAATTTGGGGCGACGTGATCCCTGCAAATACCCGGGTACTTTTACCTGCGGTGGTTGTAACTATATGAATACGGCACGCAGGGTGACACTTCCTAACAGTGAACTCTATTGCCCTAAACACTACGCCAACTGCCAAACAACGGGGGTGGTATACCTTCTGTGCTGTGAGTGTACATGCTTCTATGTAGGCAAAACTATCCAACCATTTTGGCGTCGTGCCTGCAGACACATTCTATCTATACAAACCCATATGCCTAGTCTCCCCCTAGGAAGACATGTGACCAATGTACATAATGACATTGTTCCGAAAATATCCTTCCTTATACTAGACAGGATGCATTCAGGCATAAGGGGCGGAGACATCAAGAAATCACTTTTACAAGCTGAACAAAGGTGGATATTTCGTTTAAATGCAACGAAACCACCAGGCCTAAACGGAGCAATCTCCTACCGACCATTCTTAGAGGGTTTCTCATCGGGAGGCTCCGAGTGGGAACCTCTCGAATGAGAATGATGGGAGGGTGAGATGTAATAGACCGCCATATATCTAGCTGGTCGCATTTGCGTACCTTTAATAGGAAATTGTCCCCCTCTAAAAACGATCTCTCTTAACAAAATCCATCTATATGATGGGTGTGAGGTCCAGTACCTGCTACATTTACTATGAGTTTTTCTCATTGTTTGTTTACAGACTTTGTAAAGATAAGTGCAATGATTAGTTTAATACATGTTATTATTTGTATTTTCGAAGTTACCTATGTAAACTCCATCCAGCGGGACCACTATGTCGATTCTACCCAGCTGTAAGCAAATTAGGGGAACACCTAGAAAGGGAGTCCCATCAGAGCTAAGTCAATTCGTAATAGAATTGCCAACCAGTCACAGGTCCTTGCGCAAGGTTTCACTCGGCGCCAGGGGGGGTTGAATACAGGTCTGAATGACCTCACTGTATTCTCAGCAGTTTGCAGACATGGTTGCCATGACAGCGAACAAGCTGGGTTGGCGTCGCGGGTGGATGATGCGGGGCGACGTCACACAATGTGCGGCTCGGTCTTCTACGGAGCTGCACAGTGGAGGCTTGTTTGTCACTCCCCTATCATCGTTAGCCGACCAATAAGGGGACGGCGATGTGATGACGCCGCGCGCCGCCCACTCGGTGGGCACATCTCTCGGGTTTTTGACACGCCTCCAGCGAGGATTAAAGCACAGCTGATCCAGGTAAATAGCAAGTGACGTCTGTACTTAACGGACGCACCGGCATTTCCTTGTTTTGCTTCCAGCTGACCACAGGAGTGCAATACACAAGGAGCATCAGGCTGGGTAAGAAAACCAAGGAACAAGCTACTAATCTTTATTAGACATGGGAACTGTCAAAAAATTAGTTTCGTTTCGTCCCGTTTCATATATACAAAAATTTGTAATTCGTGTACGAAATTCCGTTCGAATTCGTACGAAATACGAATTTCGTACGAATCGTAATTTTTTTTTCGAATCGTTACGAATCGTTAGTAAAGTTACGAATCGTTACAAATCGTTAACGCGGCTAATGAATTGTCGGTTCTCGTAACATAGAGAACAATTCGAATCCAACTACAAATATCGAATTTCAATTTCAAGTTACGAATCGTTACGAATAGTTACGAAGCGTTAGTAAATCCAACTACAAATATCGAATTTCAACTAATATGAAAGAAATTATAATAGCGGATATAACGAATGCTTCAAATGCGTCGAATGAATTTGAGATTCAGTATATCTAATATAGAGAACTGTTCCTGCACAAAGTGTCATTTTTGCAGGAAAAAAGCTATTTAAAATCACTCGCGGCTAATGAAATGTCGGCTCCGTAACACAGAGAACTGTCATTCATTGATAAAAAAAAAAAAAAAGCGTGGGGGTCCCCCCAAATTCAATAACCAGGCCCTTCAAGTCTGGTATGGATATTAAGGGGAACCCCAGCCAAAAAAAAAAATGGCGTGGGGTCCCCCCCCAAATATCCATACCAGACCCTTCAGGTCTGGGATGGATTTTAAGGGGAACCCCGGCCAAAAAAAAATGGCGTGGGGTCCCCCTCAAAATCCATACCAGACCCTTTATCCGAGCACGCAACCTGGCAGGCCGCAGGAAAAGAGGGGGGGACGAGAGCGGGGGGCTTATCGGAATCTGGAAGTCCCCTTTAACAAGGGGACCCCCAGATCCCCCCCCCTGTGTGAAATGGTAAGGGGGTACAAAAGTACCCCTACCATTTCACCAAAAAAGGTGACAAAAATGGTAAAAATTACAAGAGAGGGTCTTTGACAATTCCTTTATTAAAATCTTCTTTCTTCTTTCTTCTGGTCTTCCTTCTTCCTTACTTCATCCTTCGGTTTCTTCATCTTCTCCTTCCGGCATCTTCTTCCATCTTCTTCTTCCTCCGATCCGCTTCTTCTTGCTCCGGTCTTCTCGTCCTTCTCGTCCGGCATCGGCGTCTCTTCTGGGCCGCTCCGCACAATGGGAGGCTCCCGCTGTGTGAGGCTTTGCTCCGGCTGACAGGTCTTTTATAACAGAGGGCACCTGGTAACCCCGCCCCCTCTGACGCACGGGGACGTCATGGGGACTTCCCTATGGCTTTCCCCATGACGTCAGAGGGGGCGGGGTCACCAGGTGCCCTCCGTTATAAAAGACCTGTCAGACGGAGCGAAGCCTCACACAGCGGGAGCCTCCCATTGCGAGGAGCGGCCCGAGAACAGATGCCGATGCCGGAAGCTCTGACTGTTTCTCCTGCAGCGATCTGCTGCTACATCCTCACAGACTCGGCCTTTTACTGCCCAGCGTGGACAATATTGAACAATGTGCTCCTAACAACTCCCTTTTACAGACTGACCCCCTTGGGAGGGTGGGGCCACTCACCTCTAAGAGCCGGTTCACACAGGAGCAACTCAGGATCCGACTTCAGGTCGCCCTAAGTCGCGCTGTTGAGAAAATCAATGTTAGTTAATGGAGCCGTCTTAATGTACAATGGGGACTTCATGTGCCCCATCGTACGCCAATCTGTACCTGGGGAGTGGGAAGGTTCTATAAGTTTATCGGAGGAGTTAGCCCCCTTTCTAAGCAATGTCACCCTTTGGCTTAGATTTATTGACGACATTTTGCTCATATGGGTTGGTCCATGTGAGCAACTTGATCTGTTCTTGGATCATCTCAACAAGAATGACTTCAATCTGACATTCACCATGTCATGGAACAGATCATCTATTACTTTTTTGGATGTCCAAATCAATAAAGATACATCGGGTGCCATTAGCAGTAGTCTATTTAGGAAGCCAACATCTGGCAACACTATTCTCCATGCCAGCAGTTTTCATCCAAAGGCACTAGTGGTATCAATTCCGTACAGTCTGTATCTAAGGACACGCAGGAACTGTACGGATGATTCAACATTTAGACAAGAGGCCAATGCTCTTAGAGATAGACTGCTTCTACGAGGCTGATCTAAGAATTGCCTCAAAAAAAGCATACAATAGGTCTATACAAAGACTAAGAAAAGACCTCCTATGCAATCCAATCTCCAAAAATAAAAAAACAAATCCTACTTCCATTATTACAAGGTTTTCAAACCAACACGAGACTTTTAGAAGAATTACTAGTAAGTACTGGCACGTTTTGGCTATGGGCCCTACGATTGGTCCATTTGTTGGAAAAAAACTGTCTTTTACTTTGAAACGGGCAAGATCGCTCAAGGATCACTTGGTAACCAGTGAATTCAACAATTTGGGGCGACGTGACCCCTGCAAATACCCGGGTACTTTTACCTGCGGTGGTTGTAACTATATGAATACGGCACGCAGGGTGACACTTCCTAACAGTGAACTCTATTGCCCTAAACACTACGCCAACTGCCAAACAACGGGGGTGGTATACCTTCTGTGCTGTGAGTGTACATGCTTCTATGTAGGCAAAACTATCCAACCATTTTGGCGTCGTGCCTACAGACACATTCTATCTATACAAACCCATATGCCTAGTCTCCCCCTAGGAAGACATGTGACCAATGTACATAATGACATTGTTCCGAAAATATCCTTCCTTATACTAGACAGGATGCATTCAGGCATAAGGGGCGGAGACATCAATAAATCACTTTTACTAGCTGAACAAAGGTGGATATTTCGTTTAAATGCAACAAAACCACCAGGCCTAAACGGAGCAATCTCCTACCGACCATTCTTAGAGGGTTTCTCATCGGGAGGCTCCGAGTGGGAACCTCTCGAATGAGAATAATGGGAGGGTGAGATGTAATAGACCGCCATATATCTAGCTGGTCGCATTTGCGTACCTTTAATAGGAAATTGTCCCCCTCTAAAAACTATCTCTCTTAACAAAATCCATCTATATGATGGGTGTGAGGTCCAGTACCTGCTACATTTACTATGAGTTTTTCTCATTGTTTGTTTACAGACTTTGTAAAGATAAGTGCAATGATTAGTTTAATACATGTTATTATTTGTATTTTCGAGGTTACCTATGTAAACTCCATCCAGCGGGACCACTATGTCGATTCTACCCAGCTGTAAGCAAATTAGGGGAACACCTAGAAAGGGAGTCCCATCAGAGCTAAGTCAATTCGTAATAGAATTGCCAACCAGTCACAGGTCATTGCGCAAGGTTTCACTCGGCGCCAGGGGGGGTTGAATACAGGTCTGAATGACCTCACTGTATTCTCAGCAGTTTGCAGACATGGTTGCCATGACAGCGAACAAGCTGGGTTGGCGTCGCGGGTGGATGATGCGGGGCGACGTCACACAATGTGCGGCTCGGTCTTCTACGGAGCTGCACAGTGGAGGCTTGTTTGTCACTCCCCTATCATCGTTAGCCGACCAATAAGGGGACGGCGATGTGATGACGCCGCGCGCCGCCCACTCGGTGGGCACATCTCTCGGGTTTTTGACACGCCTCCAGCGAGGATTAAAGCACAGCTGATCCAGGTAAATAGCAAGTGACGTCTGTACTTAACGGACGCACCGGCATTTCCTTGTTTTGCTTCCAGCTGACCACAGGAGTGCAATACACAAGGAGCATCAGGCTGGGTAAGAAAACCAAGGAACAAGCTACTAATCTTTATTAGACATGGGAACTGTCAAAAAATTAGTTTCGTTTCGTCCCGTTTCATATATACAAAAATGTGTAATTCGTGTACGAAATTCCGTTCGAATTCGTACGAAATACGAATTTCGTACGAATCGTAATTTTTTTTTCGAATCGTTACGAATCGTTAGTAAAGTTACGAATCGTTACAAATCGTTAACGCGGCTAATGAATTGTCGGTTCTCGTAACATAGAGAACAATTCGAATCCAACTACAAATATCGAATTTCAATTTCAAGTTACGAATCGTTACGAATAGTTACGAATCGTTAGTAAATCCAACTACAAATATCGAATTTCAACTAATATGAAAGAAATTATAATAGCGGATATAACGAATGCTTCAAATGCGTCGAATGAATTTGAGATTCAGTATATCTAATATAGAGAACTGTTCCTGCACAAAGTGTCATTTTTGCAGGAAAAAAGCTATTTAAAATCACTCGCGGCTAATGAAATGTCGGCTCCGTAACACAGAGAACTGTCATTCATTGATAAAAAAAAAAAAAAAAGCGTGGGGGTCCCCCCAAATTCAATAACCAGGCCCTTCAAGTCTGGTATGGATATTAAGGGGAACCCCAGCCAAAAAAAAAAAAAAATGGCGTGGGGTCCCCCCCCCAAATATCCATACCAGACCCTTCAGGTCTGGGATGGATTTTAAGGGGAACCCCGGCCAAAAAAAAATGGCGTGGGGTCCCCCTCAAAATCCATACCAGACCCTTTATCCGAGCACGCAACCTGGCAGGCCGCAGGAAAAGAGGGGGGACGAGAGCGGGGGGCTTATCGGAATCTGGAAGTCCCCTTTAACAAGGGGACCCCCAGATCCCCCCCCTGTGTTAAATGGTAAGGGGGTACAAAAGTACCCCTACCATTTCACCAAAAAAGGTGACAAAAATGGTAAAAAATTACAGGAGACGGTCTTTGACAATTCCTTTATTAAAATCTTCTTTCTTCTTTCTTCTGGTCTTCCTTCTTCCTTACTTCATCCTTCGGTTTCTTCATCTTCTCCTTCCGGCATCTTCTTCTTCCTCCTCCGATCCGCTTCTTCTTGCTCCGGTCTTCTCGTCCTTCTCGTCCGGCATCGGCGTCTCTTCTGGGCCGCTCCGCACAATGGGAGGCTCCCGCTGTGTGAGGCTTTGCTCCGGCTGACAGGTCTTTTATAACAGAGGGCACCTGGTAACCCCGCCCCCTCTGACGCACGGGGACGTCATGGGGACTTCCCTATGGCTTTCCCCATGACGTCAGAGGGGGCAGGGTCACCAGGTGCCCTCCGTTATAAAAGACCTGTCAGACGGAGCGAAGCCTCACACAGCGGGAGCCTCCCATTGCGAGGAGCGGCCCGAGAACAGATGCCAACGCCGATGCCGGACGAGAAGGACGAGAAGTCTGGCGCAAGAAGAAGCAGATCGGAGGAAGAAGAAGATGGAAGAAGATGCCGGAAGGAGAAGATGAAGAAACCGAAGGATGAAGAAAGGAAGAAGACCAGAAGAAAGAAGATTTTAATAAAGGAATTGTCAAAGACCGTCTCCTGTCATTTTTAAAATTTTTACCCCCCTACCATTTCACACAGGGGGGGGGCGGGATCTGGGGGTCCCCTTGTTAAAGGGGACTTCCAGATTCCGATAAGCCCCCGCCCGCAGACCCCCACAACCACCGGCCAGGGTTATGGGGATGAGGCCCTTGTCCTCATCAACATGGGGACAAGGTGCTTTGGGGGTCTCAGACCCCCAAATCACCCTCCCAATGTTGAGGGCATGTGGCCTGGTACGGTTCAGGCGGGAGGGGGGCGCTCTCATCCCCCCCTCTTTTCCTGCGGCCTGCCAGGTTGCGTGCTCGGATAAAGGGTCTGGTATGGATTTTGAGGGGGACCCCACGCCATTTTTATTTTTTTTTTGGCCGGGGTTCCCCTTAAAATTCATCCCAGACCTGAAGGGTCTGGTATGGATATTTAGGGGGGACCCCACGCCATTTTTATATTTTTTTTGGCTGGGGTCCCCCTTAATATCCATACCAGACCTGAAGGGCCTGGTTATTGAATTTGGGGGGACCCCTACGCTTTTTTTTTTTTTTTTTTTTTATATCAATGAATGACTGTTATCTGTGTTACGGAGCCGACATTTCATTTGCCGGCAATAGCCGCGAGTGATTTTAAATAGCTTTTTTTCCTGCAAAAATGACACTTTGTCATTCAAATCATTGGAATTCATTGGAATTCATTTGTTATATCTGCTATAATAATTTCTTTCAAATTAGTTGAAATTCGATATTGGTAGTTGGATTCGAATAATTTGGAGCTGAAATTCGTAAACGGAATTTTTCCTGCAAAAATTACACTTTGTCATTCGAATTCATTTGAATTCATTTGAATCCATTCGAATTAATTCAAATTCATTCGAATCATTCGTTATATCCGCTATAATATGTTTCTTGATACATTCCTTCCTCAGATCTTCCAACACCTAATACAGGAGTGTGTTATATTAAGAAACCTCCCTGTATTGTTGGAGGGACTGCCCAGACTGAATGTTCTTGGATATACCGGCACCTGATCATATATAAACCAGACTAGGACAAACGGTAGGCTTTTCTGACTTTTTGACTGGACTATATTATCACAGTACTCTGATGCATTATGCTAGGAATTATCTTACATAAATTGAACTAGTTAACTTTATATGGATATGTTATGCTTTCTCTTATGAGAAGTGCTGGATGTTCATTTTATACCAGTAATTTTATACCAGTCCTTTCTTTCCACTCCTTTAGTGATCTGGAGAGGGAGTACAACTACCTGTCCCCTTAGTTGATTACATCTCACCACTCTGGAGTGACATGTCTCGAGAGGGTGCCCTCTGTGTAACCTTGCTACTAACCTGGATATCTGGTTAAGTGGGGACAAATTAGGACGTACATGCGGGACTTGTTCCTGCTCCCTATTGGCCCTCACGCCTCGCCTACACTGGGATATCTCCCTTCTCCCCTGCATATGGTGCCATTGGGCACATATTGAGCTGTGGCTGATTGACTTTGTCCCTCTGGATGCTGTAAAACACTTGGATGAAGCACTTTGTTCATACACAGGGTCAGTATACAGAATTGTAACGGTTCATGATATTCAAATCATTGTATATTTTATGCTGATCCATATGGTGACTTCTGTGGATTACCATGTATCATATATACTCATTGCAATGTCTTGTTTTGTTTCTTTGTTCCTCTTTCTCCCTTCTGTGTCCTGCCTTCCTATTATAGACTTGACTACAGGGGGTCCCCGACTTACGAACGCCCGACCTACGAACAACCCCTACTTACGAACGGGGCGCTGTGGGGACCCTCCGCCATTTTTCTGTGTTTTTCGGCATCTTTCGGCCGTTCTGCGCATGCGCGGCCATACGGAGCCTCGGAAAATGCCGGAAATGTCCGTAATTTGCCGCGCATGCGCAGAACGGCATTAGACGGAACATCGGAAATGTCCGGAAATCTCCGTATTTGTCGGTCTGCACATGCGCGGCCGACTTACGAACATTTCCGACTTCCATACAGGCGGGCAGTCCCTAACGAGTTTGTAACTCTGGGACCCCCTGTATTGACAAAACCAACAAAAGATTACCCCTGAAGAAGAGGTTAACTACAAACCACACCTCGAAACGTTGGGTCACTTCTATTGTCATATATAATTTCAGTAGAGTTTTTTTCAATATTGTCTCATATGTATGTTATTCAAAATTTGCTACATAGATTGATTTTAATGTGAAATAGTTTTTTCAATAAATACCTGTTTTAGGAATTTTTCTCTCTTACTTTCTTACTAAGTGTTGGCAACCCTATTTAAAAATCCCACCGAGGATACACACACTCCTACCGGAGTGATTCTTTTCTAATGTACACTACAGCAGTCGCTCCGACTTCAAAAAAGGTTCCTGTACGACTTTAAACCGACTTGTAGGCGATTTGTACCCATTGATTTCAATGGAAGTCGCCTCCAAGTCGGATCTCCATCTATATTGAAGCGACAATGTCGCCTCTCTCACAAAATAATCAGCTCTCGAGGGGGAACTCCATGCCAAATTTTAAATAAAGAAAACGGCATGGGTTCCCCCTCCAAGAGCATACCAGGCCCTTTGGTCTGGTATGGATTTTAAGAGAAACCACCTACGCCGAAAAAACGGCGTGGGGGTCCCTCCAAAATCCATAGCGGACCATTATCCGAGCATGCAGACCGGCCGCTCAGGAAAGGGGGTGGGGACGAGCGAGCTCTCAACATTGTGGGTGGGTGCTTTGAGGAAGGGGGGTGCCCTGCGGCCCCCCCCACCACAAAGCACCTGGTCCCCATGTTGATGAGGACAAGGGCCTCTTCCAGACAACCCTGGCCATTGGTTGTGGGGGTCTGCGGGCAGGGGTCTTATCGGAATCCGGGAGCCCCCTTTAATATAGGGGGGGGGCCCAGATCCCGGCCCCCCACACTATTTGAATGAGTATGGGGTACATCATACCCCTACCCATTCACCTAGGGAAAAAAATCTATAAAAAAACACACTACACAGGTTTTTTAAAGTAATTTATTAGGCAGCTCCGGTGGATTTCCGACTTTGGTGGTCTCTTCCGACTCCTTCGCGCTCTCTGGCCTCTTCTCCACTCTCTCCGGTTCTTCTCCCGCTCTCCGGCCTCTTCTCCTGCTCTCCGGTTCTTCTTCCGGGCTCCTCAGCTATCTTCTTCCAGCTCTTTTACTAGCGGAGGAGCCCGGTCTCCTCTGTCCTTCTTCCCTCTTCTCTCTTCTTCCAATGTTGACACAGCGCTCTCTCCCGCTGTAATGGCTTGTGCAACGTGCGCGGCGGCTTATATAGGCATGGGGCGTGGTCACCGGGTGATGTCACACGGTGACCCCACCCCATATGACATCCTAGTCCCAGCATGCCCAGGGACTTGACGTCATAAGGGGTGGGGGCTCCCGGATTCCAATAAGCCCCCCGCCCGCAGACCCTGACAACCAACGGGCAGGGTTGTCGGGAAGAGGCCCATGTCCTCATCAACATGGGGACAAGGTGCTTTGGGGTGGGGGGCCGCAGGGCTCCCCCCTTCCCCAAAGCACCCACCCCCCATGTTGAGGGCATGCGGCCTGTCACGGTTCAGGAGGAGGGCTGCACGCTCGTCCCCACCCCCCTTTCCTGACCGGCCGGGCTGCGTGCTCGGATAAGGGTCTGGTATGGATTTTGGGAGGGGGGGCCTGTTTTTTCAGCATATGGGGTTCCCCTTAAAATCCATACCAGACCTAAGGGCCTGGTATGCTCTTAGAGGGGGAATCCATGCCGGTTTTTTATTCAAGAGAGCTGATTATTCTGTGATTGGCCACGGCCAAAGTCGCCTGGCCTGGGGCAACTTAAAGTCGTGTTGTAAGTCGCCCCAAATCGCGTTGAGGTCGCCCCAAGTCGCGCTGTTATTCATACTCAAGTAGTGTCCAAGTTGCCTCCAAAAGTCGCGCTGGAAGTCGTGTTGCCCCTGTGTGAACCGGCTCTAATCCCAGCTCCAATAAAACTCCAGCACACACCTGTCTGATTAGTGTGCCTGTTTTCTGCAAAACCTGGCCCAAATTGCCAAAATAAACAGTGGCATGGGCTCGCTCGCTATGTAAACATATTTCTGTGCTGAAAGCACGCTCCTGGCACAGTTACCAGTGGGTACCAGAAAGCTCCCATTGCATACTTGCAATTGGGAGCTATCCCATCATGTGACCGCTATGACTCCCAATCACAGCGGTCTTATGATCAGAATGCCCGCCTCCGCCTCCCGGCTTTTAAAAATTCTTAAAGGGCTAGGAGGCAGCGGTGGGAAGGGGTTACATAAATGAATGCATCCTGGGGAAGCTCTATCACCATTGCCTTCCCCCTCAGATGATGTGCACTGCCATATGTTCAAGGTGGCAGACCCAGAGATTCAGGAAGTAAAGGGGGATGGATTCATCTGCTTGTAGTAAAAATGGTCACTATGAGAAGAATTGGGAGGAAAAGTAAGGTTAAAGATTTTGAAAGAGGCCTTTGTTGTAATTTTTAAGTGTGAAGTTGCCCTTTAGAACTGTAATAACAATGCAAACTGAAGCCATTGTCTCAGTTTACAGGATTATGCATGCAGCCCAAGGACAACAACCTTGTGTGGATTGTATTTCCAGGTGAGATCTACAGTCAAATCACTAGTTCACACTGCAGATTACTTGCCCTGAACACTACAGCTAGTGCATACACAGTCATGTTACACCAACAGATTCTCTTTAAAGTGGTCCTATTTGTTATCATAGTGTAAATTGTGCTCACATTTAGTTACTTTGCAGCAAAATGTCCCTGGAGATTGTATTAAAATGTCTGCCCCTATGATATTTTAAATCCTGTGGTTATCTAGGCCCTATCTAGCCTATATCATAATTAATTCAATTCTTCCCTTTGTCCAATGGGAAATTTGCCCCATAGGGATTTCTTGAGAGATGATAATTAAGGAGAGGATGATTGGGTTTTCAAGCAGTGTGAGGCTAACATAAATCAATGTTAACCCCTTCATTAGTCTTCAGTATTTGTAGTAGGGGCAGCTTTATGTTCTCTACACTTAATTACTGTATACAAAATAGGCACCAAAGGATATTTGTAACAGCATAATGCAATAGCAGAATTTTTTTTATTTGGGGAATCATTTATATATATATTGTTGTGATTGCCATTTTCAGCTATTTAAATATATGCAAAAACAGTTTTGGGGGGTTTTCTTTGTTTTGCTTTTTTTTTGTCTTTTAAGTGGCTACTGGCATACAATTTTGGTTGTTTTGCCATGCGCCTCAGGGAGAATGCAATCATAAACTTTAAGATGGGTTCATTCAGCTGTGGCATTTCTACACAAATTTAAACAGTCTGTCAACGTTGAGAGAAATTAATTAGTTTACTGTGCAGCGTTAGCATCATCAGATCAACAGATCACCAGTGCAGGCTTACGGTAGTCTGGGGAATAGCATTCATATTTCGTCTGGCTTCTGCCAGACAGTAAAGCCACACATGTGTAATCCAATAAGATTAACAAAAAACATATCAAAGATGCACTTCATCGTAATTGAAAATTAAGACCACACGCAAGGGACACAACCTCTGCCCAGGGCTACTGTTTAACATGCAGGCATAGATGTAGTGCCCCAAACTATCCACCTGCTTAAAACTGCTTTGTCAGCAGTAATCTGATGTTCTGAGCTTATCAATTTTCAAAGCCTGTGAATATGCAGACCAGGTCCTGCATTCTTATTCAGTATATTGTGACAAGAAGCCTACAATACATGCCGGCAGAACACGTATACACATACGCTGTAATTTCACCCCCTAAATGTACTATTTTTAAAATCTGGTTTATGTGATTTAAGGTATATGATTATTTTAGGTTTCTTACTTGCAGACAGCAGGTGGCATGCTCCAAAGAGAATGGTTTCCTCAAACTAAAAAAAATACCCTTGTGAAATAAATCAGAGTAGAGGTAAGGCAGACTGCTGAATGAATCAGAGGAGGGACTCATGCCTCATGAGCCTGTTAGGATTAGTAAACTATGTAGAGGCTGTAAAAATGATTCACACAGAGATAAGCTTACTAGAAAATTAAGCACTTGTGATGTAACAATACAGTGTTGGAAATTCACAGGGTGTTAGAATGGAAATTTTCATTCAGGCTGCAGCAAGTGCTAGGCATTAGGCTAGGTTCACACTGGTACGACATGACAGTTGTACTACTTTGGATCTGACTTAGCCCTGCAACTTGAAATCCAACGTCCGACTCCAATGAACAGGGATCCGACTTTGATCCCCGACAATACCAGGCCCTGTGTCTGGTATGAATCTTTAGGGGGAACTCCACACACAATGTAACAAAATAAAAGGCATGGGTTCCCCCTTCAAGAGCATACCAGGCCCTTCGATCTGGTATGGTTTTAAAGGGGACGGCGTGGGGGCACTCCCAAAATCCATACCAAACTATTCTGATGTGAACTTACCAAGGGGGCCCCCAGATCCTGGCCCCCCACCCTATGTGAATGAGTATGGGGTACATTGTACCCTTACCCATTCACCTGAAAAAAAAGTGCCAAAAATAAAACACAGTACACAGGTTTTTAAAGTAATTTATTAAGGCAGCTCCGTTGTCTCTTTTCCGATCTCTTCTCCCCTCTCCGGGTCTTCTACACTCTCTGCTTTCTTCTAGCCCTCTCCGGTTCTTCTCCCTCTGTACGATGTCTTCTCCACTGTCCAGGTCTTCTCCGCTATCTTCTCGCTCTTTTGCTGGGTGTTCTCCGCTGTGTTCTCCCTCTGTTCTTCTTCTGATGTTGACTCAACGCTCTCTCCCGGTATAATGCCGGGTGCGCGGTGTGTCACTACTTATATTGGCATTTTTTTAGGTGAATAGGTAGGGGTACAATGTACCCCATACTCATTCACATAGGGTGGGGGGCCAGGATCTGGGGGCCCACTTGGTAAAGGGGGCTTCCAGATTCCAATAAGCACCCCACCCACAGACCCTGACAACCAATGGCCAGGGTTGTCGGGAAGAGGCCCTTGTCCTCATCAACATGGGGACAAGGTGCTTTGTGGTGGGGGGCGCAGGGCCCACCTGCCCCAAAGCACCCACCCCCCCATGTTGAGGGCATGTGGCCTGGTACGGATCAAGAGGGGGCGGCACTCGCTTTTCCCTACCCCCTTTCCTGACCTGCCAGGCTGTGTGCTCTGATAAGGGTCTGGTATGGATTTTGGGGGCGGACCCCCATGACCGAAGGGCCTGGTATGCTCTTGGAGGGGGTACCCATGCCGTTTTTTTTTTTTAAATTAGTGTGGAGTTCCCCTTCAAGATCATCAGAGCACAAGTCCCATGCCAAAGCCAGATCAGTCAAGACAGTGATCCAACTTTGATCCTACTTCAGTGATATTCAATGGGCTGAAGTAGGATCAAAGTCGGACCAAAGTAGCGCAGGGAGCAATTTCAAAGTCGGACCGACTTGTGTCAGACCAGTTACGATGGCTCCCATAGGGAAACATTGATTTTTACACCTCATGCGACATGAGCTCCCAATGTCGGAGCATTTGTCTTACCAGTGTGAACTTGTACTATGCTGATCGGCCAAAAGGATTCTGCTGTGTAGATTTTTGCCAGAATTGATTTTCTTGCCAGAAAAGTCTTGCTTTTTTTTAAGTGTCGTAGAACTGTAATCTATTGCAGCTGTTAAAGCCTTTGTATCTGGACCTTGTTCTGAACTGCATATTCAGTAGTGTTTATTTCATTTGTTCACTAACAACTACCTTTTACACATCATAGCCATTTACAAGGGACAATTGAAAAGTTCTAAGCTTTACACATGTCCATTGGTTGCCTTTTCTATGAATGAATCAAATGAACAACTGAACTGTGATCTGATTTGTCCAAAAAATTGTGAGGGCCAAAGATGCCACTTTGGGGACTGATCACCCTTTGTAACAGTCAAGAAGTGGGAAATAACTTTTAGTGACTCAAATGGTGAGATACCACCAATTTTCGAGCACTGAAAAACAACTGTGGCCATTAAAATCCAAAAATTGTAGCGCTAATACATGTACAAAAGTGAATGTATATTACGACATTCTAGACCAAACATTAGTGATGTGAACCAAAAATTATAAGTGATAGTACTGGAAGTGACCCCCGTAAGAAAAAAATTATATATAAAGTTCATGAGAGTGATAACATAAACTGGTGAGTCCCTCTAATCAACTCAATATGGAGAAGCTGGATAAAACAGGCTTGACTGATGTCGCTATGAGGCGTGTGTACTCTTACCGGAAACGTTGGATGTGGGTACCGTACGGCATCCACATCAGACAGGCTTAGAGATGGAGGGCCTTGCATCTAGGGGAGACCACCACGGATTGGAACTCGGACGGCTTCCAAGATGGGACACTGGATCTGTCAGCAACAGCAAGGTATACTCGGCATCCAGGCATCCGATGGTCACGGGGATGATCCCAAGGACCGAGGAAATGGGATGAAAAAATGGAAACAACTCCGATGGTGCAGGTCAAACGGACATGGATTTATTCACATATTCATGTGACAAATATAAAAATGGATAAAATCTCGAGAAAATATAAAAATGGGTCGGCAATATGAGGGGTGTGAGACAGCAGGCCCGTCGCGTTTCGACTCTAAAGGTCTTCCACAGGGGCAAATCTCTAACCCCCCCACATTGCCACAAACAATTTATAGACATAGAACGGACAAAACATCCCGCCCCCTTGGTCGGAAACAGGAAGTTAACGCCTCCCGCCCAGACCAAATACAATATGGGGAGGTTTAAATATTGTCCATGCATTCAAATATAAACTTCAGGGAGATCTATAAACACTGAATGACAAAAAAAGATCCTAATGCATCCTGATTGTGAGATGGATCTCGCGGCAAATACATAAATGCTTCCAAGGTTAAATGGGTGCATAATGAAACAAATACCCCCGCTGATAAGCCTGTGTAATGCTCGGGCCGTATGGGCCAATCAGAGGCCGGAAAACAATGTTCCCGCCAAAATAATAGACCAATCATGGCCTTCTAACAGACAGGATATCCGGGAGTGGCCAAACAATGCGTGGAATAACGGTAGTACGCAATGGCCTGGATAATTGCGGCTCGAAGCATAGCACTTGAGCCTGGTCAGGTGACCTGGGGCAAGTCCAAACCGGATGTATACAAAGTGAAAAACCGGAAATAGATGCCGCACGTTGGTGCGCAATAGCGTCACATCCGCCGGGAGGCGGAGAACGCGGATAAAAAGTGGAAATCGAACGGATTGGTCTAGTGCGTGATGACGTCATACGTCGATGTGCGTAGTGCGGACCACGTCCAATGCGCTGGAGGTCCTTACCCGTAGTGACGTATGCTGCCCGTAAAGCAACAACGTCTAACGTGATGGCGTCCCCACTAGGGCGTGATGGGTAAAGGAAAAAAACACAAAGCTAAACAGTGTGTATATGCGGAGGGATGATCAAAGTGCACAGTAACGTCCAATTGTGACCTATGGACCCCGTCCGGTGCGCACAGCGTCCCTACTGGCGATGACGTATACTACAAGTGAGACAGTAGCATCCGACATGACAGCGTCAACATTAGGCCACAATACATGTGAAGAACTGTCCACTGTCTCACTTGTAGTATACGTCATCGCCAGTAGGGACGCTGTGCGCACCGGACGGGGTCCATAGGTCACAATTGGACGTTACTGTGCACTTTGATCATCCCTCCGCATATACACACTGTTTAGCTTTGTGTTTTTTTTTCCTTTACCTATCACGCCCTAGTGGGGACGCCATCACGTTAGACGTTGTTGCTTTACGGGCAGCATACGTCACTACGGGTAAGGACCTCCAGCGCATTGGACGTGGTCCGCACTACGCACATCGACGTATGACGTCATCACGCACTAGACCAATCCGTTCGATTTCCACTTTTTATCCGCGTTCTCCGCCTCCCGGCGGATGTGACGCTATTGCGCACCAACGTGCGGCATCTATTTCCAGTTTTTCACTTTGTATACATCCGGTTTGGACTTGCCCCAGGTCACCTGACCAGGCTCAAGTGCTATGCTTCGAGCCGCAATTATCCAGGCCATTGCGTACTACCGTTATTTCACGCATTGTTTGGCCACTCCCGGATATCCTGTCTGTTAGAAGGCCATGATTGGTCTATTATTTTGGCGGGAACATTGTTTTCCGGCCTCTGATTGGCCCATACGGCCCGAGCATTACACAGGCTTATCAGCGGGGGTATTTGTTTCATTATTCACCCATTTAACCTTGGAAGCATTTATGTATTTGCCGCGAGATCCATCTCACAATCAGGATGCATTAGGATCTTTTTTTGTCATTCAGTGTTTATAGATTTCCCTGAAGTTTATATTTGAATGCATGGACAATATTTAAACCTCCCCCCATATTGTATTTGGTCTGGGCGGGAGGCGTTAACTTCCTGTTTCCGACCAAGGGGGCGGGATGTTTTGTCCGTTCTATGTCTATAAATTGTTTGTGGCAATGTGGGGGGTTAGAGATTTGCCCCTGTGGAAGACCTTTAGAGTCGAAACGCGTCGGGCCTGCTGTCTCACACCCCTCATATTGCCGACCCATTTTTATATTTTCTCGAGATTTTATCCATTTTTATATTTGTCACATGAATATGTGAATAAATCCATGTCCGTTTGACCTGCACCATCGGAGTTGTTTCCATTTTTTCATCCCATTTCCTCGGTCCTTGGGATCATCCCCGTGACCATCGGATGCCTGGATGCCGAGTATACCTTGCTGTTGCTGACAGATCCAGTGTCCCATCTTGGAAGCCGTCCGGGTTCCAGTCCGTGGTGGTCTCCCCTAGATGCAAGACCCTCCATCTCTAAGCCTGTCTGATGTGGATGCCGTACGGTACCCACATCCAACGTTTCCGGTAAGAGTACACACGCCTCATAGCGACATCAGTCAAGCCTGTTTTATCCAGCTTCTCCATATTGAGTTGATTAGAGGGACTCACCAGTTGATGTTATCACTCTCATGAACTTTATATATAATTTTTTTTCTTACTGGGGTCACTTCCAGTACTATCACTTATAATTTTTGGTTCACATCACTAATGTTTGGTCTAGAATGTCGTAATATACATTCACTTTTGTACATGTATTAGCGCTACAATTTTTGGATTTGTATGCTTCTTCGACTTTGTTTGTTTTGTTTGCTAGCGGCTTTTTACATTGTTTAATTTGAGTAGTGCGGTTTTTTCCCCAAATTCAACTGTGGCCATTAGCCTAGAAATGTATTAATGCTCCTCTGAATCAACATAAATGTATAAAATATTGCAGGGTGAGAGGGACACTTTTATTTTTGCCTTGAAGGTGGCTTAGACACATTTCAATTGTACTATTAGAGTGATATACGTTTGTAATACAATCCCCAGCTAATAATACTATATCAGTTTGAAGTGGAGTTGACCTTTAAATATCTTCTGATCTGATAATCTCCTGAAACGGTTACATATTCATCTATGAATTCCATTAAAACCTATTTTACATAAACCAGATTGTAATTTATGTTTAGAGGCCCCTTAAAGGTTAAGAGATGTATAGTATATATCCATTGCCACTGGAATGTGTTCAGTGCTGCACTAGCCAAATAATTACTGAGCAGAAAAAAATTCACTACTTAGTTGACATGGCACTTGCCTGATGGGTACAGAAATGCTCTACGATACCAGATGGCATTTGAAACACATTGATCCGTAGTTTTGAAGCTGTACAAGGTACAATGTCAATTAAAGGATGGCTGTAATTAGGATAAAAAGTGAGAGGAAAAAAAAAAGCCTCCTCTCTTGGACTTGGTCCACATCCATTACCTTGATATTCAGTGTCAGACAATTACCTTCTGCTTTTAACTAAAGCTTTTCAGAGTGTAAGTGGTTCAGCAATAGCCTACTACATAATTATTGGTGGATTAAAGAAACTGCTAATAAAGGATTTTGTTTAATCCCCTTTAGGTTGTTCATATTAATTGGTGACTCGTTTATTAATAATTAACTTCAAAATGTGGTGTCAGTACATGAAAGTCTATGCTTTAAAGTGGACCTAAAAGTCAAAAGTGAAGGCTCATTTTTTTTTAAATATTTTCCCTTTTTATGTAAATAACTATTAATGGAATCCTTGAAAAAGTATACCCTTTTATTTATTTCAAAAGAAGTAATATTTTATATTTTGATTCTTGTTTGAATGACCAGAGCTAACATTCTCTAGTAGAGGACCTTAATGGAACACCCTAAAAGTAGACCTATACTCATATGTTAACATAAGCAAAATGGTACATAACAGTTTCATTAAGGGCTAGACACTCGGTGATGTAAACTCTAGTGAGTACTAAGAGGGAGAACCAGAGTTGATATTGGTGGACCCACTCATTCAACAATGATCATGTGACCAAGTGCCTAGACATTTGAATATGCAGATAGCATTTGAAAAAGCTTGACGCAGCTTTTTCTCCAGGAGAAACAAAGCATTTACAATCTTCTATTACTTTTACGTATTCGTCTAAGCAAGGCTGTTATTGCAGGGACCAAAATAAAATGCCTTAGTGTCTTTAACAAGGCCTGGTACCCAAAGGGTAATAATTAAGTCTAAATAAATAAATCTAATTAAGGAAAAACAATTAACTGCTTTGGTTTTTCATTAACACACAGCATTGAGAAGGAATATTTAGATAATAAGCCTGACATTTCTTTCACAAGAGGGCCTTTTTAAAGTAACTCTCTTTAAAAAGTAGTAGACATTCTAATGAGAAAAAAAGTAAAATTCTTAATATTTTTTGAAAAGGCCTAGGAATGGGAGTTGGGAACTATTTTTTTCTGACAGCTTTAAATTAAGTGTGACTCTGTCATGTTAACAATTTTTTTACACCAAAAACTACTGAATACCACAGAAAAACGTGCCACAGTCATACTGAGGCCGATTGTCTGCAAAGAATGGACATGAGATGAGTTTTAAACAGATCAGACCCCAACGTACCTGACCGGCGAGTCCGATTGGGCAGAGGGTGGTCTCCCTTAAGTATCCGACTCGCAGCCCCGAGTAGAGAAGACAGGAGGCACGGGAGTACGGAGGAGTATGAGAGTCTGGTAATGCAGATCCTGATGCTGAAAAGTGGAGAGTCTTGCGACAGCAAGATGGCAGACAGGAACACAGGCAAATCCGGGTACAGGCTGGGTTCGGCAACGTGCAGGCAACGAAGTACAAGAGGAGAAGGCAGGAGCAAGGTCAAAACAGGCCGGGGTCAGATGCAGGCAGAAATCCAGTTAGTCAGAGGGGCAAGCCGAGTCAAAGGTAATCAAGCAGAAGCACGGGTACAGGAACAAGATCACGGGAAGCTGTTGATCAGGCAGCAACGACAATGGGTTCAGCCAGACTAAATAGGCCGGTTGGCGCCAAACAAGGTACATGTGTGCATGCCAATGCGCACATGCACACCCGCACGCGCCCGAGCAGAGACGCGCGCACCAGTGACCACAGAAGCACGCGACCCAGTACCCACAAGGACACGTGCACCATTGCGCACCCGACCGCGCGTCTGCGCACCAGCACGCACATCAGAGTCGGCCAGCAAACGCACACAAGTGCCCATGGGAGCGCGCACGTGCGCGCGCGCACCAGAGCGCCCAATCACCCGTCCAGTCAGGTAACCTCTCTGACACATTTTTCCATATACACAGCTGTCATGTGCCTGCTTATATTGATTTCTTCTTATTTTGGGGGGATTTGGCACCTCGTGGCGTGGCATGTAAATACAAGGTCTGTAACCTAAGCAATTGCCATTGTGCAGACAAGCACATCACTCATTAATTTCTGAGTAACAGCACTTGGTTAAACCAAGTTACATCTGGACATACTGCAACAATCCTGCTCAAACTGTACTCAGTTTGGACATTTATGGCCCATATCTCCTAGCTGCATGTACAGTAAATGGTTTTCAAACAGCCCCACATGTTTTTAAATGACTAGAAATACATAATCAGATCTGTGTTAAATAAAATATACTATCTGGCGGGACTTTAAACTGCTGAATTATAAATTTACCTTAACAGACAGAAGAATGCATATAACTTGTTGCAAGTACTCCCTGGTTGAGAAACTCAGTTCTAGGGATGAGCCGAACACCCCCGGGTTCGGATCGCACCAGAACCTTCGAACGGACCGAAAGTTCGCGCGAATTTTCGAACCCTATACGTTATAATGGACGCGAACGTTCGAAATCAAAAGTGCTAATTACAACGGCCAATATGCATGTTAATGTCATAAAACAGGTTTGGGGACCCGGGTCCTGCCCCAGGGGACATATATCAATGCAAAAAGAACTTTTAAAAACTAACGTTTTTTCGGGAGCAGTCATTTTAATGATGCATAAAGTGAAAAAAAAAAGTGAAATTTTCCTTTAAATATGGTACCTGGGGGGTGTCTAAAGTATGCCTGTGAAGTGGCATGTGTTTCCCGTGTTTAGAACTGTCCTTGCACAAAATGACATTTGTAAAGGAAAAAAAGAAGCCATTTAAAACCACTTGCGGCTTTAGGTTTGTTCTTAAGTAGAATCTGAACAGGTACATTATGAAGTGTAGCTCCATCCCAAAAAAAATCTATTTTTAAGCTTTTTGGAGAACATAGGGAGGGTTATCACCCCTGTAACATTTGCTGTCTTTGCACATCTGTTCAGAACATGTCACCTCACTTTCCGTCCCAATGACAAATGTTTTTGGAAAAAGTGGGGTTTTAATTGAAACAAGGATTGGTGATAAAGTATCAGTAGAGAGGAGATACCTTTTTCCCAAATTAAATCTAACAGGATAGAATTTCCCTTCCTAGGGGTAGATTTCCTCTCACTTCCTGTTTTCTCTTTCCATTTGCAAGTAGGAGTCGTTTGTAAGTTGGATGTTTGAAAGTAGGGGCCTGGCGTATATACTCTGCAGAATTTTGCCCTATTAGATGTTGGTGTAGCCACAAGACTGGTGGGCACAGGAATGGGCCCTGCTGGGAGTTAATAGATCAAGATTTGTAATTGCATGCACCTGTTGAACAGGGCAGAAAAATTGGGGGTGGTGGTGGTGGTGGACGGTGTTGCCACAAGACTGTAAGCTCTCACAGTTACTCTTGGTGGGCGCAGGAATGGGCCCTGCTGTGAGTTATTAGATCAAGATTTGTAATTGCAAGCACCTGATGAACAGGGCAGAAAAATTGGGCCTTTGGCGGTGGTGGTGGACGGTGTTGCCACAAGACTGTAGGCCCTCATAGTTACTCTTGGCGGGCGCAGGAATGGGCCCTGCTGTTAGTTATTAGATCAAGATTTGTAATTGCAAGCACCTGATGAACAGGGCAGAAAAATTGGGCCTTCGGCGGTGGTGGTGGACGGTGTTGCCACAAGACTGTAAGCTCTCACAGTTACTCTTGGTGGGCGCAGGAATGGGCCCTGCTGTGTGTTATTAGATCAAGATTTGTAATTGCAAGCACCTGATGAACAGGGCAGAAAAATTGGCCTTTGGCGGTGGTGGTGGACGGTGTTGCCACAAGACTGTAAGCTCTCACAGTTACTCTTGGTGGGCGCAGGAATGGGCCCTGCTGTGAGTTATTAGATCAAGATTTGTAATTGCAAGCACCTGATGAACAGGGCAGAAAAATTGGGCCTTTGGCGGTGGTGGTGGACGGTGTTGCCACAAGACTGTAGGCCCTCATAGTTACTCTTGGTGGGCGCAGGAATGGGCCCTGCTGTGAACTATTAGATCAAGATTTGTAATTACCCGCCCCTGTTAAACAGGGGCTGAAAAATTGTGCCTTAGGCACTGGTGCTGGTGCCACAACACTGCAACCCCTCACAGATACTGTACTTGGAGCACAGCAGTCACACGTGTTGCGAAGCATTTTTTTAAAAAATTGTAAGTACACGCCCCTGTTAAACAGGGGCTGAAAAATTGTGCCTTAGGCACTGGTGCTGGTGCCACAACACTGCAACCCCTCACAGATACTGTACTTGGAGCACAGCAGTCACACGTGTTGCGAAGCATTTTTTAAAAAAATTGTAAGTACACGCCCCTGTTAAACAGGGGCTGAAAAATTGTGCCTTAGGCACTGGTGTGGTGGCATGGATCATTGAGGAGGAGGAAGAGGATAGTCAGTGAACATAAGAGGACAGTCACTCAGCATCAGCATAGGCAGTCTTGAAGGGATGTGACATTAAAAATTATTCGGTTATATCCGCCTCAGGTGCCTGGTAGCTGGTGGTGATCCAAGACTGATTCATTTTGATGAAGGTCAGTCGATCAACCGAGGCGGTGGACAGGCGCACCCTATGATCGGTGACAAATCCTCCAGCAGCACTGAATGTGCGTTCGGAAAGAACGCTGGAGGCAGGACAGGCCAGTAGCTCAATTGCATACTGTGCAAGCTCTGGCCAGTGATCCATCCTCAGGACCCAGTAAGCCAGAGGATTTTCGGTGGGAAAGGTGTCCAAGTCTGACCTTGCCCCAAGGTATTCCTGCACCATGTATATCAGACGCTGGCGATGGTTGCTGGAACCGATCATACCTTGGGGCTGCGGACTAAAAAATTGTCTGAACGCATCGGTCAGACGTCCACCTTCCCCACCGCTCTTTCTGCTACTGACCGAAGCCTCAGCAACTCGTCGCCCAGGACCAGGAGTTTGTAACCTCCCAGTTTCTGGGAACGCGTTGCACAGACCTTTCTGCAAGGCCTCCCTGAGATGTCTCATCCTCTGCTCCCTCTGCGATGGCAAGATAAGGTCCGCAACCTTACCCTTGTACCGCGGATCAAGGAGAGTGGCCAGCCAGTAATGGTCCCTCTCCTTGATCCGAAGACACGAGGATCCTTCCGCAGGCTTTGCAGGATCAGGGAGGCCATGCAGCGTAGGTTAGCTGAGGCATTCGGTCCGGAGTCTTCTGGGTCACTGAGGATGACATGATCGCCAGCCACCTCCTCCCAGCCACGTACAAGTCCACTGGTTTGTTGGGACTGTACATCATCCCTAAAAGACTGCTGCTGCTGATGCTGAGTGCCAGGCTCCACCTCCATGCTCACACAATCCTCCTCCTCCTCCTCCTCCTCCTCATCCTCTTCCTGTGTGATGGGTGGGACAGAAGGAACACTGTCCGGATAAAGGGGGCCTTGAGAGGCAAGGAAGTCCTCCTCTTCCTGCCTCTGTTCTGCCTCAAGTGCCCTGTCCATTATCCCACGCAGCGTATGCTCCAACAGGTGGACAAGAGGGACAGTGTCACTGATGCATGCACTGTCACTGCTCACCATCCTCGTGGCCTCCTCAAATGGTGAGAGGACAGTGCATGCATCCCTGATCATGCTCCACTGACGTGGGGAAAAAAAACCAAGCTCCCCTGACCCTGTCCTGGTGCCATAGTCGCAAAGGTACTCATTGATGGCCCTCTGCTGCGTGTGCAGTCGCTGCAGCATGGCCAACGTTGAGTTCCACCTGGTGGGCATGTCACATATTAGGCGGTTCTTGGGCAGGTTCAGCTCCTTTTGCAGCTCAGTCAGCCGAGCACTGGCATTATAAGATCGGCGGAAATGCACACAGACTTTCCTGGCCTGCCTCAGGACATCCTGTAAGCCTGGGAACCTGCCCAAGAACCGCTGCACCACCAGGTTGAGGACGTGAGCCATGCAGGGCACATGGGTGAGCTGCCCCTGTCGCAGGGCGGAGAGGAGGTTGGTGCCATTGTCAGAAACGACCATTCCTGGCTTAAGCTGACGTGGCATCAACCACCTCTCGGCCTGCCCCTGCAGAGCTGCCAGAACCTCTGGCCCAGTGTGGCTCCTGTCCCCCAAACACACCAGCGCAAGCACGGCATGGCATCTTTTTGCCTGCGTACTTGCGTAGCCCCTTGTACGCCTACGGAGCACCGCTGGTTCCAAGGACAGAGCACTGGAGGAAGAAGAAGAGGAGGGGGTGGAGGAGAGAGGTGTGTCACAACCAGTAGCAGTAGTAGCGTTTTGGAGGCGTGGTGGCGGAACAACCTCCAACACTACTGCACCTTGTCCTGCATCCCTCCCAGCTGCCAATAGAGTGACCCAATGGGCCGTGAAAGAAAGGTACCGTCCCTGTCCATGCCTGCTGGACCATGAGTCAGCGGTAATATGCACCTTACCGCTGACCGCCCTGTCCAGCGAGGCATGGACATTGCCTTCCACATGCCGGTAGAGAGACGGAATCGCCTTCCGTGAGAAAAAGTGGCGTTTGGGAACCTGCCACTGAGGAACCGCACATTGAACAAACTCACGGAAGGGGGCCGAGTCTACCAACTGAAAAGGCAGCAGTTGAAGTGCTAGCAATTTAGCCAAGCTAGCATTCAACCGCTGGGCATGTGGATGGCTGGGAGTGTACTTCTTTCTACGGTCCAGCAGCTGGGGCAGGGAAATTTGCCTGCTGCAATCGGACGTCGGTGTACTGCAAGTACTTGGTTGTGACACACCTAATTCTACACCTTCAGTCCTCTCAGAGCAGCTTTCAGAGAGGACTGAAGGTGTAGTGGGGATGGAGATCCCAGCTGATGAGGAGCAAGGAGAGGTCCGCTTAGTTCTTTGGTGTGGGTCTTTTATGTGTGCCTGCCAACGAGCTGCATGGCAGGTCGACATATGTCTGGTCATGCTTGTGGTGCCCAAGCGGCTGATGTTTTGGCCACGCGAGATACGCTTGAGACAAATATTGCAAATAGCAGTGGTGCGATCTGATGCACTCGTCTCAAAAAAGGCCCACACCAAAGAACTTTTCTGATAACGTGCAGAGGCAGCGCCCTGCACAGGCGGAGCTCTGCGGTGTTGTACAGTTGCTGTGCTGGCCTCTACCTGGCCTCCAGGGGGCATCCTGCCTCGTTGGACATGTGACGCCGCATCCTCCTCCTCCTCGTCCTCCTCCTCATCCTCTCTCCCCTTCAGGCACCCACGTGGAGTCAGTGACCTCATCATCCCCTCCCTCTTCACCACTAGAGCAAACCTGGCAGTAAGCTGCAGCTGGTGGAACAGTACTGCCAGATTCCTCAAGCTGGGTATCATCATCCGAGCCTTCGAATCGTTGGGCATCCTCCTGGAGCATGTACCCAACACTGTGCTCAAAGAGTTCGGGGGACTCCTCAGGAGGACATGGTGGGTCTAGGGAAGGGGTGGCTGATGATGCCATTGAGTACGCGTTGGCAGCTGCTCTGCCAGTACCCTGAGCCTGGGTGAGAGAGGATGAGGAGGATGAGGAGGGCTTGGTCATCCATTCTACCAAGCCTTCAGCATGATGCGGCTCCACATGTCCAGCTGCCGAAAACAAAGACGCGCGTGTCCCATGGCCACGTGCTGATGACGATGCACGACCACGTCCACGGCCACGTCCACTAGAAACAGAGCCTGCCTGCCCTGTGTTCTTGGCTCTGCACGCTCTGCCTCCCCTTGGCGGTCTTCCAGCCATTGTAGTCGGTAGTCCTGTGGGTGCTGCTGAGAAGAATATATAGGAGCTCTGTGTGATGCCACTAACACACTAGAAGTCCTATGGGTGCTTCTGCAAAGAAAATAGAGGAGCTCTGTGTGATGCCACTAACACACTAGAAGTCCTGTGGGTGCTGCTGAGAAGAAAATATAGGAGCTCTGTGTGATGCCACTAACACACTAGAAGTCCTATGGGTGCTTCTGCAAAGAAAATAGAGGAGCTCTGTGTGATGCCACTAACACACTAGAAGTCCTGTGGGTGCTGCTGAGAAGAAAATATAGGAGCTCTGTGTGATGCCACTAACACACTAGAAGTCCTATGGGTGCTTCTGCAAAGAAAATAGAGGAGCTCTGTGTGATGCCACTAACACACTAGAAGTCCTGTGGGTGCTGCTGAGAAGAAAATATAGGAGCTCTGTGTGATGCCACTAACACACTAGAAGTCCTATGGGTGCTTCTGCAAAGAAAATAGAGGAGCTCTGTGTGATGCCACTAACACACTAGAAGTCCTGTGGGTGCTGCTGAGAAGAAAATATAGGAGCTCTGTGTGATGCCACTAACACACTAGAAGTCCTATGGGTGCTTCTGCAAAGAAAATAGAGGAGCTCTGTGTGATGCCACTAACACACTAGAAGTCCTGTGGGTGCTGCTGAGAAGAAAATATAGGAGCTCTGTGTGATGCCACTAACACACTAGAAGTCCTGTGGGTGCTTCTGCAAAGAAAATATAGGAGCTCTGTGTGATGCCACTAACACACTAGAAGTCCTATAGGTGCTTCTGGGAACAAAATATATGATCTCTGTGTGATGGGACTAACACACTTCAAGTCCTATAGGTGCTTCTGGGAAGAAAATATAGGTCTGTGTGATGGGACTAACACACTTCAAGTCCTATAGGTGCTTCTGAGAACAAAATATATGATCTCTGTGTGATGGGACTAACACACTTCAAGTCCTATAGGTGCTTCTGGGAAGAAAATATAGGTCTGTGTGATGGGACTAACACACTTCAAGTCCTATAGGTGCTTCTGGAACAAAATATATGATCTCTGTGTGATGGGACTAACACACTTCAAGTCCTATGGGTGCTTCTGGGAAGAAAATATAGGTCTGTGTGATGGGACTAACACACTTCAAGTCCTATAGGTGCTTCTGGGAACAAAATATATGATCTCTGTGTGATGGGACTAACACACTTCAAGTCCTATGGGTGCTTCTGGGAAGAAAATATAGGTCTGTGTGATGGGACTAACACACTTCAAGTCCTATAGGTGCTTCTGGGAAGAAAATATAGTTCTGTGTGATGGGACTAACACACTTCAAGTCCTATAGGTGCTTCTGGGAACAAAATATATGATCTCTGTGTGATGGGACTAACACACTTCAAGTCCTATAGGTGCTTCTGGGAACAAAATATAGGAGCTCTGCCTGCCTGCCACGAACACACTACAAGTCCTATAGGTGCTTCTGGGAACAAAATATAGGAGCTCTGCCTGCCTGCCACGAACACACTACAAGTCCTATAGGTGCTTCTGGGAACAAAATATAGGAGCTCTGCCTGCCTGCCACGAACACACTACAAGTCCTATAGGTGCTTCTGGGAACAAAATATAGGAGCTCTGCCTGCCTGCCACAAACACACTACAAGTCCTATAGGTGCTTCTGGGAACAAAATATAGGAGCTCTGCCTGCCTGCCACGAACACACTACAAGTCCTATAGGTGCTTCTGGGAACAAAATATAGGAGCTCTGCCTGCCTGCCACGAACACACTACAAGTCCTATAGGTGCTTCTGGGAACAAAATACAGGAGCTCTGTTTGCTGCCAGTGCCTGCCTGCCACGAACACACTACAAGCCCCTCTTTCTAAATCAATCTTTCTAAATGAATCTATCTAACTCAATCTCTCTAAGTAAATCTCTCTAACTAAATCCAGCAGAGTGACACAGAACGATCCTGCTCTATCTACGCCGGAACAGCATGTGACCGGCGCAGACGGCGTGGCGGCCTTTTATAGGGGGGGGCGTGTACTAAAGCCCCTGAGCTGTAATTGGCTACAGGCGTCCTGCCTGTAGCCAATTATGGCTCTTCGAGTTTCCGGCGCTGTGATTGGCCAAGCATGCGGGGTCACAGTGCATGCTTGGCCAATCATCAGCCAGCAATGCACTGCGCCGGCCGCGCCGGCCGCAATGCATTGCGGGGCCGTTCGCATCACACGAACGAGATGCGAGCGGCCAAAATAGTTCTGGGCTCGCCGAGCGAGCGAACACCCGGTGCTCGATGCGAACATGGGTTCGCATCGAGCACCGGGCCCATCCCTACTCAGTTCTAAAGCAAACATGTTCTTGTTCCCCACAGCATATGTATTGGTTTCCAGCTGTCTTTTTTTAGTACAGGTTTAAAAAAAATAGACAGAGTCTGTATTTTTTTGTGGCCATCAAAACAGTTATCAAACAGGATCCTCATTATGAGTGTCCTGAATAGAACAAAAACACTTACTGAAGACTATTTTGGAACAGAGATAATTATTATCAAGTGGAAAATGTCACACAACTGCTTTCAGCAAGCATGTAATATGAACCAACGATATAATCAAAGGTTCCTACACATGTGCCAATTAACAATATAGAAAAGTTTTTAAATCTAGTTATTCAGCCTGTGTAGAAGTTTCCACTAACTTATGAGGTCAAAAAATAATGGCCTTAATGGTCATTATGGAGAATTCAATAATTTGAGAACCAAATTATTATGACTTACTATTGTCTCTTGCATGATAGAAATAACTGCACACACAAATGCCCATATTTGTCAAATTTGGTCATCACAATAGATGGCCAGCCAGAGCTATCCTTCCTCAACTAATATTCAAAATAGGCAAACACGTATGTCGGTCCCGCGCACATGCAAACAGCGATCATCCCACACATATGAGGTTTCACTGCGAACGTCAGATCATGGGCAGTAATTCCAGCACTAGACCACCTCTGAAGATATAAAGTGGTAACCCGTAAAGGCTTTTAAAGCGTCTCCTGTGGATAGTAAAATTGTAGTTGTTTGTCGCCGATGCGCAGGCTTTAAGCATGGCATGTTTGGTATATATTTACTTTGGTGTGACATCATCTTTTATATTTTACAAAAAAAATGGGTTATGTATTGTGTTTTTTTGCATAAAAAAAAAAAGGTATTTTCTCTCAAAAATTGCGTTTGAAAAACTGCTGCTCAAATACTATGTGACATAAAAAATTGCAAAACCCAACAATTTATTCTGTAGGGCCTCTGCTTGAAAAAAATAAAACAAAGTAATTTTCTAGCAAAAAAAACCCCTGATTTTTCACATGTATACAAAAAGTGCCAGAAAATGCCTGGTCTTCAAGTGGTTAATCCCCCACCCCCTGTAACATATACATACAGTAGGGATGAGCCGAACACCCCTGGGTTCGGTTCGCACCAGAACCTGCGAACGGACCGAAAGTTCGCACGAATGTTAGAACCCTATTAGTTACAATGGACGCGAACGTTTGAAATCTAAAGTGCTAATTATAACGGCCAATATGCATGTTGTTGTTATAAAAAAGGTTTGGGGACCCGGGTCCTGCCCCAGGGGACATGTATCAATGCAAAAAGAAGTTTTAAAAACAGACGTTTTTTCTGTATAGTGATTTTAATGATGCATAAAGTGAAAAAAAAAAGTGAAATATTCCTTTAAATATGGTACCTGGGGGGTGTCTAAAGTATGCCCGTGAAGTGACATGTGTTTCCCGTGTTTAGAACTGTCCCTGCACAAAATGACATTTGTAAAGGGAAAAAAAGAAGCCATTTAAAACTGCTTGTGGCTTTAATGTCATGTCTTGTCCAGGCAATATGGATGAAAATCTTTGAGAAAAATGGCATGGCTACCCCATCCCCCCCCCCCCCCCCCCAGCCCCAGCCTATTACCAGCCCATTTGGGTCTTGTATGGATATTAAGGGGAACCCTGCACCCAAAATAAAACCCTATACCTAAAACCCTATATACTCTGAACCACAGTATACAGGCGGTGCAAACAAGACAGGGACTGTAGGTATATACTGTATGTATGTACAGTGGTGTGAAAAAGTGTTTGCCCCCTTCCTCATTTCCTGTTCCTTTGCATATTTGTCACACTTAAGTGTTTCGGAACATCAAACCAATTTAAACAATAGTCAAGGACAACACAAGTAAACACAAAATGCAATTTGTAAATGAAGGTGTTTATTATTAAAGGTGAAAAAAAATCCAAACCATCATGGCCCTGTGTGAAAAAGTGATTGCCCCCTAAACATAATAACTGGTTGGGCCACCCTTAGCAGCAACAACTGCAACCAAGCGTTTGCGATAACGTGCAATGAGGCTTTTACAGCGTCCTGGAGGAATTTTGGCCCACTCATCTTTGCAGAATTGTCCTAATTCAGTTACATTAGAGGGTTTTTGAGCATGAACGGCCTTTTTAAGGTCATACCACAACATCTCAATAGGATTCAGGTCAGAACTTCGGCTAGGCCACTCCAAAGTCTTCATTTTGTTTTTCTTCAGCCATTCGGTGGTGGACTTGCTGGTGTGTTTAGGATCATTGTCCTGCTGCAGAACCCAAGTTCGTTTCAGCTTGAGTACACGAACAGATGGTCGGACATTCTCCTTCGGGATCTCTTGGTAGACAGCAGAATTCATAGTTCCTTTTATCACGGCAAGTCTTCCAGGTCCTGAAGCAGCAAAACAGCCCCAGACCATCACACTACCACCACCATATTTTACTGTTGGTATAATGTTCTTTTTCTGAAATGCAGTGTTCCTTCTACGCCAGATATACTTGGATACACACCTTCCAAAGAGTTCCACTTTTGTCTCATCGATCCACAGAATGTTGTCCCAAAAGTCTTGGGGATCATCAAGATGTGTTGTGGAGAAATTGAGACGAGCTTTGATGTTCTTTTTGCTCAGCAGTGGTTTTCTCCTTGGAACTCTGCCATGCAGGCCATTTTTGCCCAGTCTTTTCCTGATGGTGGAGGCATGAACGCTGACCTTAACTGAGGCAAGTGAGGCCTGCAGTTCCTTGGACGTTGTTGTGGGGTCTTTTGTGACCTCTTGGATGAGTCGTCGCTGCGCTCTTGGGGTAATTTTGGGCGGCCGGCCACTCCTGGGAAGGTTCACCACTGTTCCATGTCTTCGCCATTTGTGGATAATGGCTCTCACTGTGGTTCGCTGGATTCCCAAAGCTTTGGAAATGGCTTTATAACCCTTTCCAGACTGATAGATCTCAATTACTTTATTTCTCAATTGTTCCTGAATTTCTTTGGGTCTCGGCATGATGTGTAGCTTTTAAGGATCTTCTGGTGGACCTTACTGTGTCAAGCAGCTCCTATTTAAGTGATGCCTTGATTGTGAACAGGTGTGGCAATAATCAGGCCTGGGTGTGGCTAGAGAAATTGAACTCAGGTGTGGACAACCACAGTTATAGTATGTTTTAACAAGGGGGGCAATCACTTTTTCACACAGGGCCATGATGGTTTGGATTTTTTTTCACCTTTAATAATAAACACCTTCATTTACAAATTGAATTTTGTGTTTACTTGTGTTGTCCTTGACTATTGTTTAAATTGGTTTGATGTTCCGAAACACTTAAGTGTGACAAACATGCAAAGGAACAGGAAATGAGGAAGGGGGCAAACACTTTTTCACACCACTGTATGTATGGACTGTTGGTGTATACTGTGCTGTGCTGGAGGCACACAAAACACACTAACTCCTGCAGATGGCTGTCTTAGGTGACAACAGGGCAGATACAGTGTAAGGTGGTTTAGTGCGCTACTGCTGTGCTATACTCACACAGCACACACACACACTAACTCCTGCAGATGGCTGGATTGGTAGAGAACAGCACTGAGAAGAACACATTATCCCTGCCTATTTTTCCTCTATCCCTACACTTTCCCCACAAGCAAAGGCTGAGAAGAATACACTATCCCTGCCTATTTTTCCTATTTCCCTACACTTTCCCCACACAGAAATGATTCACATATAGTGTGTACATGTATAGTACATTGTCACTGTTCCTCCATCCGGAACACACTACACGAGGCCGCCGGCGTGTACTAAACCCCCTGAGCTATAATTGGCCACAGGCATCCTGCCTGTGGCCAATTATTGCTCTCCTCGCCGCTGGCTCTATGATTGGCCAAGCATGCAGGGTCACAGTGCATGCTTGGCCAATCATCAGCCAGCAATGCACTGCGACTGGCGCAGTGCATTGGAGACCATTAGCATCACACGAATTTGATGCGAACGGCCCTCAGAGTTCTGCCCTCGACGAGCGGACGAACGGCCGATGTTCGATTCGAACATGGGTTTGAATCGAACACCGGGCCCATCCCTAACATACAGTACTTTTTTTAAGATCACCCACCAGTTTTTGTTCAATGCTGGGAGCCTAAAGAATACCCAATAATTTCAGGTATTACAGAGCATTTGAGTCGCCTATGTGACAGCACTGTCTCAAGTGGCTGATAGCCACAACGTAAGTGACTTGTAGCTTACACAGGCCTTTGCTTTCACTTATGGTGACTGAACAGAGAAGTAGGAGAGCGAAAGGAAATCAAGTATATTAGGTGTCTTGAGCTCTGTATTAAAATGAACCTGTTGTTTTTCCCTGCATAAGAAAAGTATAGATTCACGTTACAGCAAAAATCATGAAACTAAAAATTTGAAGCTGTATTTTCACACATCAAGTGTGGTAGCCAGCTCTGAATTCTTCTATATAAGGATGGGAAGCTGAGTTTCTAGTGCAGTAATGTTCACTGGCAGTCCAAAGAACAGACAGGAGATTCACTGAGTCAACTAAATAGCAAGCTCTGAAAAGTTGTAGTGAAACGAAACACAGAAAGGGCACTGGATTTTGGTGAGGTACTTATTGGGTCCAAGCACCTTTGGGCAACATAAACAAGAATATATATATATATATATATATATATATATACATATATATATATATATATATATATATATATATATATATAAAAGATTCTCTAGGCCCAATGGACTTTTGCAAATTCCATGAGTGTTTTTTCCGCTTTGTATTTAGCTTGTTTGCTAGAGTTGTTTCTCAACCTCAACATTTTTTTAGAAATCAAAGTATTACTGTTTCTAGAAACAAATTACAGCAAACTTAATTCTATAAAAAAAATATAATAATCATACCAAACAGTTAGAGAAGGGCATGTATGGTTATTTAATTCTGTC
Source organism: Lithobates sylvaticus (assembly GCA_028564925.1). Lineage (NCBI taxonomy): Eukaryota > Metazoa > Chordata > Amphibia > Anura > Ranidae > Lithobates > Lithobates sylvaticus. Next base: position 38,092,272 of record CM053036.1, on the reverse strand, counting down.
TTTTCAAGGACACAAGCTTCAGATGAATAGAAATCAATTTCTCCTCTTTTATAGATTCTTACATCTTGGCACGCTTCAGACATACGGATATTTTAGTACAATTGCCTGAACTGAATTTTAACTAAAGTTCATATAAGAATTATTTAGTAAGCTCTGCCAAATAAAAACCTGAAGAAATATGGCAAGATCACTACTGGAAATAAAATGCTTATAAATTGCTGAATGACAGATAGTCTAAGGGCAAACGTTGATGCTAATTGCCATTGTGTAGAATAATGTAATATGTCAATCAAAAAGTAAAGAGGCATTCTCCTTTCAGTAAGAACTTGCAAAATAACCCTTGTTTGCCCAATAACATGAGTTGAAGGGAATCCCCGTGCTCGGAATCCTCATCAGCTGTTCACAGTCCTAAGAAATGCAGCTCCAAAACTGCCAAAGTGCTTAGACATAATCGGCTCTCTTTCCGAGTCCCAATGGAAGCAATGGGTTTCCAAGTATTCGCTGAGCAGCACAGATAAGGCCAAGCGCTCTATGAGCCCCAGAGCTGCTTTCCTCAGCACTACAAACAGCTAATCACAGCATTTTTTTTGGGGGGGGGGGGGGATATTGGGAAGGGATTAGACTTTATGTTAAGTTTTACTGCTGTCCATGTGCCCACTGGGGAGATTTACCCTCTCTATCTGTGCTTGGGACCATTTTCACTGAGACAGAGATTAATAAGACATCCAAAAATTTAAAGTTGCTACCAGAGCAAGATAAGAGTAAAGTAAAGTAAAACTTTCCTATCGGGTCACTTATTTCTGTGCCAATTGTCTGAGAGGGGAATTCCCTTGGAGAGATTTCCTCTTACACACAGTTGTGTGTGTCTGACACAGATAGCAAAAAAAAAAAAAAATGGCTGCCTAATCTAGCCAAAACAAAACCAAAAAATGTTACTTGTACAAACTTTACATAAAACCTGTATTGATAGGGATATGTAGGCTATTACTAATTCTCACTTAAAAATGTTTGTTGTTTGACTGTCTTTCACTTCAGTGTTATCAAGAACCAGTATTTAGAAAGGAATGCAGAACTCCTGAATTACGTACTTCTAAATCAGTGCTCATGCCATTGGATCAGTATGATAGAGCAAAGGGTGATGAAAAATGGCAAAACGCAAACTTCATTGGTTTACGAAAGGGTGGATGGGACAAGAGGGATTATCACGGTGCCAAATATAGATCACAAAAAATGTCTATTATAAAACAAAAGTGAAAATGTAGAACAACGATAACAATATACAGGGATAAAAACTGGTCTCTAAACATTTATGAAAATATTGTTATGTATAGGGCACATAAGATAACAATATAGGGCCGGTATGGCAATGGCCTGGAATGGGCTCTTGGGTTAATTCATCCCGACATGTTTCGCCATAAAAATGGCTTCCTCGGGGGAGATATAATTTGACCAATAATGAACAACAATTCTATAAGAAGAAAGAGTTATGCAGCGTTTTTGTTTTATACCCGCCAATTGTTTAATCACCAATATTTGTTACTATTATATATATATACTTTTTTTGTCTTTCTTCTTATAGAATCGTTGTTCTTCATTATTGGTCAAATTATATCTCCCCTGAGGAAGCCACTTTTAGGGTGAAATATGTCGGGATGAATTGACCCAAGAGCACATCCAGGCCATTGCCATACCGGCCCTATATTGTTATCTTATGTGCCCTATACATAACAATATTTTCATAAATGTTTAGAGACCAATTTTTATCTTTGTATATTGTTATCGTTGTTCTACATTTTCACTTTTTTCTATGTATTAATAAATTTTCATAAAAACGAATCCTGTTTTATAATATATTTGGCACCTTGATAATCCCTCTTGTCCCATCCACCCTTTCATGCCCAAATTTCTGGGATGATGTGCCTTATCTGTTTTAGGTTACCGTTGCTACACTCCTTTCCACATTTTTTCATTGGTTTACCTAAACATATTAAAAAAGACAAAATGTCAGCCCACATATTTTTCTCCATAAATGTTCTTTATGACTAGGGATGGGCCCGGTGCTCGATGCGAACCCATGTTCGCATCGAGCACCGGGTGTTCGCTCGCTCGGCGAGCCCAGAACTATTTTGGCCGCTCGCATCACGTTCGTGTGATGCGAGCGGCCCCGCAATGCATTGCTGGCTGATGATTGGCCAAGCATGCACTGTGACCCCGCATGCTTGGCCAATCACAGCGCCGGAAACTCGAAGAGCCATAATTGGCTACAGGCAGGACGCCTGTAGCCAATTACAGCTCAGGGGCTTTAGTACACGCCCCCCCCCTATAAAAGGCCGCCACGCCGTCTGCGCCGGTCACATGCTGTTCCGGCGTAGATAGAGCAGGATCGTTCTGTGTCACTCTGCTGGATTTAGTTAGAGAGATTTACTTAGAGAGATTGAGTTAGATAGATTCATTTAGAAAGATTGATTTAGAAAGAGGGGCTTGTAGTGTGTTCGTGGCAGGCAGGCACTGGCAGCAAACAGAGCTCCTGTATTTTGTTCCCAGAAGCACCTATAGGACTTGTAGTGTGTTCGTGGCAGGCAGGCAGAGCTCCTATATTTTGTTCCCAGAAGCACCTATAGGACTTGTAGTGTGTTCGTGGCAGGCAGGCAGAGCTCCTATATTTTGTTCCCAGAAGCACCTATAGGACTTGTAGTGTGTTCGTGGCAGGCAGGCAGAGCTCCTATATTTTGTTCCCAGAAGCACCTATAGGACTTGTAGTGTGTTCGTGGCAGGCAGGCAGAGCTCCTATATTTTGTTCCCAGAAGCACCTATAGGACTTGTAGTGTGTTCGTGGCAGGCAGGCAGAGCTCCTATATTTTGTTCCCAGAAGCACCTATAGGACTTGAAGTGTGTTAGTCCCATCACACAGAGATCATATATTTTGTTCCCAGAAGCACCTATAGGACTTGAAGTGTGTTAGTCCCATCACACAGACCTACATTTTCTTCCCAGAAGCACCTATAGGACTTGAAGTGTGTTAGTCCCATCACACAGAGATCATATATTTTGTTCCCAGAAGCACCTATAGGACTTGAAGTGTGTTAGTCCCATCACACAGACCTATATTTTCTTCCCAGAAGCACCCATAGGACTTGAAGTGTGTTAGTCCCATCACACAGAGATCCTATATTTTGTTCCCAGAAGCACCTATAGGACTTGAAGTGTGTTAGTCCCATCACACAGACCTATATTTTCTTCCCAGAAGCACCTATAGGACTTGAAGTGTGTTAGTCCCATCACACAGACCTATATTTTCTTCCCAGAAGCACCCATAGGACTTGAAGTGTGTTAGTCCCATCACACAGAGATCATATATTTTGTTCCCAGAAGCACCTATAGGACTTGAAGTGTGTTAGTCCCATCACACAGAGATCCTCTATTTTCTTTGCAGAAGCACCCATAGGACTTCTAGTGTGTTAGTGGCATCACACAGAGCTCCTATATTTTCTTCTCAGCAGCACCCACAGGACTTCTAGTGGCATCACACAGAGCTCCTATATTTTCTTTGCAGAAGCACCCATAGGACTTCTAGTGTGTTAGTGGCATCACACAGAGCTCCTATATTTTCTTTGCAGAAGCACCCACAGGACTTCTAGTGTGTTAGTGGCATCACACAGAGCTCCTATATTTTCTTCTCAGCAGCACCCACAGGACTTCTAGTGTGTTAGTGGCATCACACAGAGCTCCTCTATTTTCTTTGCAGAAGCACCCATAGGACTTCTAGTGTGTTAGTGGCATCACACAGAGCTCCTATATTTTCTTCTCAGCAGCACCCACAGGACTTCTAGTGTGTTAGTGGCATCACACAGAGCTCCTCTATTTTGTTTGCAGAAGCACCCACAGGACTTCTAGTGTGTTAGTGGCATCACACAGAGCTCCTATATTTTCTTCTCGGCAGCACCCACAGGACTTCTAGTGTGTTAGTGGCATCACACAGAGCTCCTCTATTTTCTTTGCAGAAGCACCCATAGGACTTCTAGTGTGTTAGTGGCATCACACAGAGCTCCTATATTTTCTTCTCAGCAGCACCCACAGGACTTCTAGTGTGTTAGTGGCATCACACAGAGCTCCTCTATTTTCTTTGCAGAAGCACCCATAGGACTTCTAGTGTGTTAGTGGCATCACACAGAGCTCCTATATTTTCTTCTCAGCAGCACCCACAGGACTTCTAGTGTGTTAGTGGCATCACACAGAGCTCCTCTATTTTCTTTGCAGAAGCACCCATAGGACTTCTAGTGTGTTAGTGGCATCACACAGAGCTCCTATATTTTCTTCTCAGCAGCACCCACAGGACTTCTAGTGTGTTAGTGGCATCACACAGAGCTCCTCTATTTTCTTTGCAGAAGCACCCATAGGACTTCTAGTGTGTTAGTGGCATCACACAGAGCTCCTATATATTCTTCTCAGCAGCACCCACAGGACTACCGACTACAATGGCTGGAAGACCGCCAAGGGGAGGCAGAGCGTGCAGAGCCAAGAACACAGGGCAGGCAGGCTCTGTTTCTAGTGGACGTGGCCGTGGACGTGGTCGTGCATCGTCATCAGCACGTGGCCATGGGACACGCGCGTCTTTGTTTTCGGCAGCTGGACATGTGGAGCCGCATCATGCTGAAGGCTTGGTAGAATGGATGACCAAGCCCTCCTCATCCTCCTCATCCTCTCTCACCCAGGCTCAGGGTACTGGCAGAGCAGCTGCCAACGCGTACTCAATGGCATCATCAGCCACCCCTTCCCTAGACCCACCATGTCCTCCTGAGGAGTCCCCCGAACTCTTTGAGCACAGTGTTGGGTACATGCTCCAGGAGGATGCCCAACGATTCGAAGGCTCGGATGATGATACCCAGCTTGAGGAATCTGGCAGTACTGTTCCACCAGCTGCAGCTTACTGCCAGGTTTGCTCTAGTGGTGAAGAGGGAGGGGATGATGAGGTCACTGACTCCACGTGGGTGCCTGAAGGGAGAGAGGATGAGGAGGAGGACGAGGAGGAGGAGGATGCGGCGTCACATGTCCAACGAGGCAGGATGCCCCCTGGAGGCCAGGTAGAGGCCAGCACAGCAACTGTACAACACCGCAGAGCTCCGCCTGTGCAGGGCGCTGCCTCTGCACGTTATCAGAAAAGTTCTTTGGTGTGGGCCTTTTTTGAGACGAGTGCATCAGATCGCACCACTGCTATTTGCAATATTTGTCTCAAGCGTATCTCGCGTGGCCAAAACATCAGCCGCTTGGGCACCACAAGCATGACCAGACATATGTCGACCTGCCATGCAGCTCGTTGGCAGGCACACATAAAAGACCCACACCAAAGAACTAAGCGGACCTCTCCTTGCTCCTCATCAGCTGGGATCTCCATCCCCACTACACCTTCAGTCCTCTCTGAAAGCTGCTCTGAGAGGACTGAAGGTGTAGAATTAGGTGTGTCACAACCAAGTACTTGCAGTACACCGACGTCCGATTGCAGCAGGCAAATTTCCCTGCCCCAGCTGCTGGACCGTAGAAAGAAGTACACTCCCAGCCATCCACATGCCCAGCGGTTGAATGCTAGCTTGGCTAAATTGCTAGCACTTCAACTGCTGCCTTTTCAGTTGGTAGACTCGGCCCCCTTCCGTGAGTTTGTTCAATGTGCGGTTCCTCAGTGGCAGGTTCCCAAACGCCACTTTTTCTCACGGAAGGCGATTCCGTCTCTCTACCGGCATGTGGAAGGCAATGTCCATGCCTCGCTGGACAGGGCGGTCAGCGGTAAGGTGCATATTACCGCTGACTCATGGTCCAGCAGGCATGGACAGGGACGGTACCTTTCTTTCACGGCCCATTGGGTCACTCTATTGGCAGCTGGGAGGGATGAAGGACAAGGTGCAGTAGTGTTGGAGGTTGTTCCGCCACCACGCCTCCAAAACGCTACTACTGCTACTGGTTGTGACACACCTCTCTCCTCCACCCCCTCCTCTTCTTCTTCCTCCAGTGCTCTGTCCTTGGAACCAGCGGTGCTCCGTAGGCGTACAAGGGGCTACGCAAGTACGCAGGCAAAAAGATGCCATGCCGTGCTTGCGCTGGTGTGTTTGGGGGACAGGAGCCACACTGGGCCAGAGGTTCTGGCAGCTCTGCAGGGGCAGGCCGAGAGGTGGTTGACGCCACGTCAGCTTAAGCCAGGAATGGTCGTTTCTGACAATGGCACCAACCTCCTCTCCGCCCTGCGACAGGGGCAGCTCACCCATGTGCCCTGCATGGCTCACGTCCTCAACCTGGTGGTGCAGCGGTTCTTGGGCAGGTTCCCAGGCTTACAGGATGTCCTGAGGCAGGCCAGGAAAGTCTGTGTGCATTTCCGCCGATCTTATAATGCCAGTGCTCGGCTGACTGAGCTGCAAAAGGAGCTGAACCTGCCCAAGAACCGCCTAATATGTGACATGCCCACCAGGTGGAACTCAACGTTGGCCATGCTGCAGCGACTGCACACGCAGCAGAGGGCCATCAATGAGTACCTTTGCGACTATGGCACCAGGACAGGGTCAGGGGAGCTTGGTTTTTTTTCCCCACGTCAGTGGAGCATGATCAGGGATGCATGCACTGTCCTCTCACCATTTGAGGAGGCCACGAGGATGGTGAGCAGTGACAGTGCATGCATCAGTGACACTGTCCCTCTTGTCCACCTGTTGGAGCATACGCTGCGTGGGATAATGGACAGGGCACTTGAGGCAGAACAGAGGCAGGAAGAGGAGGACTTCCTTGCCTCTCAAGGCCCCCTTTATCCGGACAGTGTTCCTTCTGTCCCACCCATCACACAGGAAGAGGATGAGGAGGAGGAGGAGGAGGAGGAGGAGGATTGTGTGAGCATGGAGGTGGAGCCTGGCACTCAGCATCAGCAGCAGCAGTCTTTTAGGGATGATGTACAGTCCCAACAAACCAGTGGACTTGTACGTGGCTGGGAGGAGGTGGCTGGCGATCATGTCATCCTCAGTGACCCAGAAGACTCCGGACCGAATGCCTCAGCTAACCTACGCTGCATGGCCTCCCTGATCCTGCAAAGCCTGCGGAAGGATCCTCGTGTTCTTCGGATCAAGGAGAGGGACCATTACTGGCTGGCCACTCTCCTTGATCCGCGGTACAAGGGTAAGGTTGCGGACCTTATCTTGCCGTCGCAGAGGGAGCAGAGGATGAGACATCTCAGGGAGGCCTTGCAGAAAGGTCTGTGCAACGCGTTCCCAGAAACTGGGAGGTTACAAACTCCTGGTCCTGGGCGACGAGTTGCTGAGGCTTCGGTCAGTAGCAGAAGGAGCGGTGAGGAAGGTGGACGTCTGACCGATGCGTTCAGACAATTTTTTAGTCCGCAGCCCCAAGGTATGATCGGTTCCAGCAACCATCGCCAGCGTCTGATATACATGGTGCAGGAATACCTTGGGGCAAGGTCAGACTTGGACACCTTTCCCACCGAAAATCCTCTGGCTTACTGGGTCCTGAGGATGGATCACTGGCCAGAGCTTGCACAGTATGCAATTGAGCTACTGGCCTGTCCTGCCTCCAGCGTTCTTTCCGAACGCACATTCAGTGCTGCTGGAGGATTTGTCACCGATCATAGGGTGCGCCTGTCCACCGCCTCGGTTGATCGACTGACCTTCATCAAAATGAATCAGTCTTGGATCACCACCAGCTACCAGGCACCTGAGGCGGATATAACCGAATAATTTTTAATGTCACATCCCTTCAAGACTGCCTATGCTGATGCTGAGTGACTGTCCTCTTATGTTCACTGACTATCCTCTTCCTCCTCCTCAATGATCCATGCCACCACACCAGTGCCTAAGGCACAATTTTTCAGCCCCTGTTTAACAGGGGCGTGTACTTACAATTTTTTAAAAAAATGCTTCGCAACACGTGTGACTGCTGTGCTCCAAGTACAGTATCTGTGAGGGGTTGCAGTGTTGTGGCACCAGCACCAGTGCCTAAGGCACAATTTTTCAGCCCCTGTTTAACAGGGGCGTGTACTTACAATTTTTTAAAAAAATGCTTCGCAACACGTGTGACTGCTGTGCTCCAAGTACAGTATCTGTGAGGGGTTGCAGTGTTGTGGCACCAGCACCAGTGCCTAAGGCACAATTTTTCAGCCCCTGTTTAACAGGGGCGTGTACTTACAATTTTTTTAAAAAATGCTTCGCAACACGTGTGACTGCTGTGCTCCAAGTACAGTATCTGTGAGGGGTTGCAGTGTTGTGGCACCAGCACCAGTGCCTAAGGCACAATTTTTCAGCCCCTGTTTAACAGGGGCGGGTAATTACAAATCTTGATCTAATAGTTCACAGCAGGGCCCATTCCTGCGCCCACCAAGAGTAACTGTGAGAGCTTACAGTCTTGTGGCAACACCGTCCACCACCACCGCCAAAGGCCCAATTTTTCTGCCCTGTTCATCAGGTGCTTGCAATTACAAATCTTGATCTAATAACACACAGCAGGGCCCATTCCTGCGCCCACCAAGAGTAACTGTGAGAGCTTACAGTCTTGTGGCAACACCGTCCACCACCACCGCCAAAGGCCCAATTTTTCTGCCCTGTTCATCAGGTGCTTGCAATTACAAATCTTGATCTAATAACTAACAGCAGGGCCCATTCCTGCGCCCACCAAGAGTAACTATGAGGGCCTACAGTTTTGTGGCAACACCGTCCACCACCACCGCCAAAGGCCCAATTTTTCTGCCCTGTTCATCAGGTGCTTGCAATTACAAATCTTGATCTAATAACTCACAGCAGGGCCCATTCCTGCGCCCACCAAGAGTAACTGTGAGAGCTTACAGTCTTGTGGCAACACCGTCCACCACCACCACCACCCCCAATTTTTCTGCCCTGTTCAACAGGTGCATGCAATTACAAATCTTGATCTATTAACTCCCAGCAGGGCCCATTCCTGTGCCCACCAGTCTTGTGGCTACACCAACATCTAATAGGGCAAAATTCTGCAGAGTATATACGCCAGGCCCCTACTTTCAAACATCCAACTTACAAACGACTCCTACTTGCAAATGGAAAGAGAAAACAGGAAGTGAGAGGAAATCTACCCCTAGGAAGGGAAATTCTATCCTGTTAGATTTAATTTGGGAAAAAGGTATCTCCTCTCTACTGATACTTTATCACCAATCCTTGTTTCAATTAAAACCCCACTTTTTCCAAAAACATTTGTCATTGGGACGGAAAGTGAGGTGACATGTTCTGAACAGATGTGCAAAGACAGCAAATGTTACAGGGGTGATAACCCCTCCCTATGTTCTCCAAAAAGCTTAAAAATAGATTTTTTTGGGATGGAGCTACACTTCATAATGTACCTGTTCAGATTCTACTTAAGAACAAACCTAAAGCCGCAAGTGGTTTTAAATGGCTTCTTTTTTTCCTTTACAAATGTCATTTTGTGCAAGGACAGTTCTAAACACGGGAAACACATGCCACTTCACAGGCATACTTTAGACACCCCCCAGGTACCATATTTAAAGGAAAATTTCACTTTTTTTTTTTCACTTTATGCATCATTAAAATGACTGCTCCCGAAAAAACGTTAGTTTTTAAAAGTTCTTTTTGCATTGATATATGTCCCCTGGGGCAGGACCCGGGTCCCCAAACCTGTTTTATGACATTAACATGCATATTGGCCGTTGTAATTAGCACTTTTGATTTCGAACGTTCGCGTCCATTATAACGTATAGGGTTCGAAAATTCGCGCGAACTTTCGGTCCGTTCGAAGGTTCTGGTGCGAACCGAACCCGGGGGTGTTCGGCTCATCCCTATTTATGACCATCCTTACCCCTCCTAAAACAATGGTAGTTAAAGTGGGGTTGCGGTCAAAAAAACAAAAGGGGCTTAAAAATCATAAAAAAAATAAAAAATAAATAATTGGAAAAAAAAAATTTTTTTTACTCACCTCTAAATGCCTGTTGCTAGGGGGTCCCTCGAAGTCTGCCACCTTCATTGCCCGGGCAAAACGTCACTTCCCCCTCGGCGCCGCACAGTCATCTGGGACCTGTCACGTGTCCCAGATGACTGAGCGTCAAATCACGGTGCACAGCGCCGCTCGCGCATGCGCAGTGGGTGCCCGGCTGTGAAGCCACAGCCGGGTTCCCACATTAGGAATGTCGGCGCCGTGAGCGGCTCGGGGAACGAGGGGGGGTCCTCGTTCCCCCGCATCGCTGGACCCCGGGACAGGTAAGTGTCCGATTTTTAAAAGTCAGCAGCTGCAATATTTGTAGCTGCTGACTTTAAAAAAAAAAATTTCCCCAGGACGGAGCTATGATTTGCATACTGTCTGAGTTGTCTTGCCATAGTCATGTCATTTACAGACAGAAACATTGGGAAGAAGGGGATAATTGATTAGACAGAATTCTTGACACAAATTACCAAAATGATAATGTAACTTTATTAGGCAGTTATGCTGCTATATTCAGGTGACATACAATTGTATTAGCAAATAGGAAGTTCAATAAATATGTTAGTGGCCGATTGGGGTATAGTTGAAGAGTTTGTAGGTAGTGCTCGTCCTCAGCGGTGCTGGAGAGGAAGTTAGGAGGAACATGGTTACTCTATGGTTTTCTGGGTCATTGGGGAAGCTATCCAATTGGATGCTGCCAGCCCATGTGACTAGCAGCCATCTTGGGTCAGGCAGAGCCTATTTCAGACTCTGGCTCTCAGACTTGGCAAGCATTTGCAAGTGGGTAGCGTAGGAACAGGTACCCTGTCTGTTAAGGACAGAACTAGCGCTAGGGAGAGTTTCCAGAAGGAAAGCAACATCTATAGACATCTTCCTGCTTAGGCACGACATGACCAGGCTGCATTCTGCCCCTCCTAACAGGCGCTGTCAGTTCAGCTGAAACCTACACTTTACACACTGCTGGGATCCGTGAGTGTTCAGGGTTGGCATGTCTTCCCACTGGGTTTATTGTAAACTGTATTTGCATTACTTCAGTACAAGTTCTTTACATGGCACCTCTGTGTTATTGCCGCCGCCCCACGCTGCAGCCTACCTACATGGAGAATGTAATAAGCATACTTAACCGGGTTTTTCGGGGTGAGCCTGAAAGTTGAAATACTGATGCACAGCCTAATGTCTCATGGGAAATTGATCCATAGGTTGCACTGTCTACACCTCCAATATTAACAGCTCTGCTTCTTGTTCTGATTTAAAGATTACTATATACAGTAAGTCTAAGCTTTATTAAATGTAGAAAATGCTTTTGTTTTTGTTTTGTGTTCTGACTGCAAGTGTGCTTCAAAGAAAGCTTCAATGTTGTCGTTTTACGAAATAATATTAGCAACTCACAGCTCTAGGTTGTAGAAAAATATAATATTAGAAAAACAATAACTGCCACAATGTCCTGGTTTCTAAAGAACAACAGATGTGTACATTAGAAAGTGTGTCCATAATGACTGCTGCTTGCTGGTCCTAAGTTATCCATCAAGTCGCAATCTAAAATGAAATTCTTGCTGATTTTGCACATTTACTTCTGTGAAAGTCTAACTACCATTGTGCTATACACAGGATTTGATGTTAAACTAATAAACCACAGGCCAGCTTGCCAAGAAGTAAAAAACCTTATTTAAAAAGTACATGGTAGTCAAACATGAAACTATTTGCTTTCAAACTAATATGGGGAATGGAACCAAATGTGGAAAATTAAGGCTAGGGTGCAAATTAGACCCACTCAGCAGGTTTGAAGTGTCCAACTTCATAGCATGCTTGGGAATAAGAAAAATGTTGTCACCTGTGGCATTGTTGCTTTCGTTCTTAATCTGACTTCTCACTCTGAGTAATATCTTCAATATTTTGTCTAAATCCTCACAGATACCGTCTTCTGAAAGTGGGCACACATAAACTGTAAACCACTGTTTCATGGTTTCAGTGCCAACTGCAGTTGCACCCATATAAAATAAAGCATCAAAAGGATCATAGTGCAGAATCACGTAACAAGCAGCTGTAGGCCCACCCATATGACCCTTTCAAACATGTGGAATCTGGCTAAAAATGCCAATCTTTAATGATTTTTTACTTTCATTGCAAAACATATATATATATATATATAACATAATAAAGTATCAGTCGACCTGAAAATAATAGCTATAGGTTGTGTCACATACTTTTAGCAAAGTGTCCCTGCCTTGATTTCTGGTTGTATGATTTTACCTGTTATTGAGTAGAGCTCTAGACTCTTATCACATGAATCTCTGCTCTATTATGTGTGAGCAAGCCCAAGCTGGGTTCCAAGAAACAATCAGTGAATCTTCTTACTTAGGCCCCTTTCACACATGCGGACCGTATGTCCGTTTTTTCATCCATCCGTTTTTGGATGAAAAAACGGACATACATGCATGTCTATGGGATAGCGGGTGTCAGCGGATGAGCATCCACTGACACCCGCTATTGTCCGCCTCCGCAATTGTCCGATTCTGCAGACGGAGGAAAACCCTATTTTTTCATCCGTCTGCAGAGCGGATCGGATGAACTCGGACAGGCGGTCCGTGTTCATCCGATCCCCCATAGAGGAGAGCGGAGAACTGACAGGGCGGTCCCTGCACAGTGTGCAGGGACCGCCCTGTCATCAGCCGGCTCAGCGGGGAACAGCTGAGCGATCCCCGCTGAGCAGCGGATCTTCACGGGGCGGATCAATACGGATCCGTCCCGTGTGAAAGGACCCTTACATTTTTACTAATTCCAATTTAAATTAAACTAGATAAGATGTCATTAGTAACCAACCACCTTTTGAAAATGGCAATTACCTGTTTTTTATACTCATTCTCTAGTTTTAGATTATTTTTTTAGTTAGTGAATTGAAACAACATATGCAGAAGCTATTTTGATCACTGGTTGCATACTTGTTTTCTTTAGGATCTAAAATTACTAAAGCCAGAGGATCAAAAAAAACTAAAGTCCAGAAGTGCACACCTTATACACTGCCTAATGCCTGGATCAAACTTTCTTCGGCAAGTCTGAGGAGCTTGAGACATGCAAAGGCTTTACCCATCCCCATACAGGTCATTATTTTATTTATCATTTATTTAACCACTTTAGCCCCTGCAGATTTGGCTGCTCAATGACCAGAGCATTTTTTTGCGATATGGCACTGCGTCGCTTTAACTGACAATTGCGTGGTCGTGTGACGCATTACCCAAACAAAATTGATGTCCTTTTTCCCACAAATAGAGCTTTCTTTTGGTGGTATTTGATCATCTGCAGTTTTTATTTTTTTGCGCTATAAACAAAAAAAGAGCGACAATTTAGAAAAAAAAACACAATATTATGCACTTTTTGCTATAATAAATATCCCCAATTTTTTTCTAAAAAACTAATTTTTTTCTTAGTTCAGGCCAATATGCATTCTTCTACATATTTTTGGTAATAAAAAATCACAATAAGCGTATATTAATTGGTTTGCGCAAAAGTTATAGCATCTACAAAATAGGGGATAGATTTATGGCATTTTTATTATTATTTTTTTATTTACTAGTAATGGCGGCGATCTGCAATTTTTGACATGACTGCGACATTATGGCGGACACATCAGACACTTTTGACATATTTTTGGGACGATTGACAATCATACAGCGATCGGTGCTATAAAAATGCACTGATTACTGTATAAATGTCACTGGCAGGGAAGGGGTTAACTGTGTTCTAACTGTAGGGGGAGGGGACTGACTAGAGGGGATGACAGATCGTGGTTCCTAGCTATTAGGAACTCATGATCTGTCTCTCCTCACAGAACAGAAATTTGTGTGTTTACACACACGCATCCCTGTTTTGCCTCTAATGCCCGCGATCGGCAGTGGCTGATGGTCATCGTGATCATCGGCCACAAGCATCGGCACCCCCGCAGTGCAGCGGGCGCGTGCCTGCTATCCCGCTTAAAGGAGCCGACGTATAGCTACGACAGCTCGCAGGAAAATGCGGACCTGCCGCAGTATAATGATGGTGGCTGGTCAGCAAGCGGTTGTAAGTATTAGCATTTTTCACTTTGTTGCATAAAATCTCCGGCTTTAAACTGCAGTGTTTCCAGCAGTGGTGGCCCATCCATTAGGGGCGCTGGGCGCCACTCCTCTATCCACGCCAACCCCTGTATGAATAATGGATAGATTCAGGCAAAGTATGGATCTATCCACGGCCGCCGCGGCCACCCCCTATTCATGCGTCCGGCCCCTTTCAGGACGCTGGGCACCTAAATTACAGCGGTGTGGGTGTTTTTTTGAAGCACCTGATTAGAGCCATAGGCTATAATAGGCTTCAAAATAAGGTGGGCTCAGAGCGCAGAGCATTGCGCCATGAGCCCACCCAGGTGTTACAACAGCGAATGAATATTCGCTGTTGTAACACTGATCCTCAATCCGGCCAATCAGAAGCAGGTCTGAGACCCGTTTTCCGATTGGCCGAAAAGAGAAGACTGATTGGCCGCCGGGGGGAGGAGGGAGGAAACGGAAGTTGCCGATGCCTGTGTGGAGAGCAGAGGAAGAGAAAGCTGTCACCGCTGTCGACGAGCAAGGGAAGCCGCCGGTAAAGCGCTGTTTGTGCTCCCCCAAAAAAGAAAAATTACCACCGGCTGCCACTGGTTTCCATCCAACTCTAATTACTGATCATTGCTATTGAAAACAAGTGAAGGATCACATTAATTTAGACAAATATTTCTGTTCTGGGTTTTTAGGGCAAGCAAAAAAAATCAATAAAAAAAATCACACATTGGATGGGTGGATGTTGGGTGGAACTAGGATTTTACTTGTTTTAACTGAAGATGTGCTTTAACAACTCTTAATGCATAAAAAAGGTTCTGCAATATTTATGGTCAATGCATGGTGCCATAATACACCATGCATTTACATCTGTGCATTATGGTGCACTGAAGGGCATGTGAGCAGACGAACACACACACAAGTGTAAATCCAGCCTTAAGAAAACAATAGTATTGATGATTATAAGGATGGGCAATCAAGACAACTAACAAGACAAATGCCACAATACAGATTGGCCATGTATAAAGAGTCAATATTTATGTTATAAGGGATATCCCTTTAATACACAGATGTCAGTTATACCTACATTCAAAGCATGCTTGGGCAAAAGAAAAATGATGTTGCCCTTGGCAATGTTGCTTTAATTTGTAATCTGACTTTTGGCTCTGAGTAATATCTTCATTATTTCAGAACTGCTGATTAAAGACGGGGCTGATGTATAGCCACAGCAAAGGCATATTTAGCTGTAGTTGAAAGAAAAAAAAAACACTCTGGTAAAAGATATATGGAGGCTGCCATTGACATCTTGCTTTTAAAAATATCTAGTTTTCAGTCTATCTCTGACCTCTGTACTTTAATTGGCCTATAACAATAGTGAGTGAAGCAAGAGTAGTCAGAACTACATACTTGCTTCGGTTTGGGAACACAGCCAGCAGAATCTGAATGGTAACCAAGCTACTAGAATTTTCAGGATATGTCAGTTAATGCTAATTGCGAAGTTTCTCATAATACAGGTTCCCTATATTTTGGAGGTAGGCCACTGACAGAATTTTCAGGATATGACAGTTAATGCTAATTGCGAAGTTTCTCATAATACAGGTTCCCTATATTTTGGAGGTAGGCCACGGACATTTTTTGTAGTTCAGATTTTTTAAGTAATTGCTAAGAGTAAACACACACTTTTCCCTTTATTCCAAGTTTACAGACCCCATAGCTTATTTCCAGATCCATCACAAAACTTGAGAAAAAGTTTATAGAAATAAATCTTACCATTTTAAGTAATATTTGTAACTTTGAGAAATGTGGAATTTAATAAACATAGCATTTACTGAATGTTTAATCAACCTGGATTAGATGGAAAGTTGACTAATAAATAGAATTAGCAAGTAAGCCCAGAATAAGCCAGTGAATTCACTAGGTGCAAAGCTGTGAGGGGAATGTGATCAAAAACCTGCATAGTCATACTGATGCATAACAATTCACAACTTCCATCCTTAAAAATATGCAACTACTTCCAGTTGCTAATGGGAAGGAAAGAATGGTCTAAGACTGCCTCATATTACTTTTTATTTATACAGATAGTACTTTTCTTGAACTTGGCTTTGGAGAAATGCATTCACTTTTTTCAGGTTAAAGTGAAGCAAAATGCCCACTCCCTATGTGTCCGGGAAGAGGGTCTCAGTACTGATCTCTTTCCTGACAGTTTTCAGAGGCTGTCTGCAGATCTCCATTAATTTCTTTTAAAAATGCATAATTTATTTGTAGAGCTTTGATGACATGCAGTGTGCCCTACTGGACCTCTGTTTATCATAAAGTCAAACAGAGGTCTACAAAGAGCAGAACAGCTGGCATAAATACACCATTTTACAATATGAGGGGGGCCAAAATCTAATGCCGCGTACACACGAAGGGACTATCCCGCGGGATTATCCGCTGGACCGAAGTCCAGCGGATAATCCCCTCGTGTGTGGGCGCCGGCGGACTTTTTTTGGCCAAAGTACGGCGGACTAAAGTTTCAAGTTTTGTTTTCAAATTATCCGCTGGACTTGGCAGTCCAGCGGATAATCCGGTCGTGTGTAGTATGGTCCGGCGTACCAAAAAGGACGCATGCTCAGTAGCAAGTATTTTTCTAGTATTTTTCGTTTTCTAGTCCCGTCGTACGTGCTGTACGTCATCGCGTGAACCGTCTGACTTTTTGCGTGATCGTGTGTGGTCAAGTCCGTTCGCTTTTTAGTCCAGCGTACCCAGCTGGAAAGTCCAGCGGATTGTCCGCTGGACTTAGGTCCGCCGGGAAAAGTCCGTACGTGTGTACGCGGCATAAGAGTACAGATTAGTAAGGATGCTTTGACTGCACTTGAAATATCCCACCAAACACGAAAAATATTAAAAGGCATCAAAAGTGCATCTCAACACATAAAAATAAAAACTACACTTAAAAATGTATATTATAAAGGCATGTGTTTTTTGAGTGCTGATTTGAGAATGGTCCCTTAGATTTTAAAATTATTATACAGTATGTTTCCAGAGTTTGCATAACGAATGGTTTTATCACTGTACAGTTACCTCCTGAAGAATTTACTTAAAGTTTCATTCCAGATATGTTCTTTGCAATGATAAAATGAAAATTGCGGCCACAGCCTTGTTTTAGATCTTCAGCGCAGAATATATCTAGGGGGTTGAATCTAATAATTACCTATCCTCTCAAAGATGGAGATTTGATCTTTTTATTTGAAATGAATTCTAAAAATGCTATTAGATAGTAGCATGGTGCACAGATTAGATGTCTAGTCCTCCTTTGGTGCCCATAAATCAAAATTTGAGCGTTTTGGGTAAACTCTATTACACTGTGTAACTGTATGGTTAACATTTATTTTTCTGATATCAGAAAAATAACTGTAAACACAAGTAGATTTTCACGAGTTTTGAAGCAATTCTATAGATTTAGGAGTTTGCATAAAGCGGTTGTATACCCCTGTAGTTGATCTTTACCTACAGATAAGCCTATCTGTGCCTACTAGCTCATTATGCCTTTGCCTTACAGGTTTGTTATTTTTTCCAGGGTATACAACCGCTTTAAGCTAAATATCTTTAACCTGATTGTGGTCTCTACAGCATCCTCCGGGACTGTAACATCATAGGGAGGAGGGGCCACCATGTGACATGAGCAGGTGGCCCCGCCCCTTGTCCCTATATAAGTCACAGCACAACGCGTCTGGGCCATTAGAAGAGGAGACAGCACCGTGTCAACATCGGATGAAGAAAGAAGAACAAGAAGGCGGGGGCGACAGCAACAGTGACGGCAACAGAAGCCCGGGCCACCTCTAGTAAAAGAGCTGGAAGAAGAAAACGGAATAACAGAAGAGCGGGACAAGACCCCTGAAGTCGGAACAAGACCCCCAGACGGCCGCGGCGACGAAGGAGAAAGCCGGGCTCCTCTGCTAGTAAAAGAGCTAGTAAAAGAGCAGAAGATAGCGGAGGAGTCCGGCGAGAAGACCCCCCAAGATGGAAGATCAAGCAGCAAGAGCTGAGGGGAGAGCCAGGTTTAAATGGCCCGCCTGGCTGATTCATTCCTTCCAGGCATGGACGTACCGACGTAGCGTCCGTACGGAGGGAGGAGCCAGATCCCAGCAGTCTCCCTCAGAGGGCCGTGGAGCGCGGATGCATAGGCAGGAGCGACCCTGCTCTGCCTTGAGGGGGAGACGCCGCGGAAGTCCGTGTCACTACCCGGGATTGAAGACTCGGACGCCGCGGGTCACTCACCCCGAGGCGCCATAGAGGAACCAGGACGGCAGGAAAGCAGCGCCGGGCCCCACAACGCCAGCCCCATCCAGCATATCTTTCCCCCACCACCCCGCCACCAAGCGCGCTTCACAGCAAAGACTGCCCGGCCCCCCCGGAGGATGCAGGGAGAGGGGGTCACAGAAGATACATCAAGCAATGTATGTAAGTAGGAACAAACAGGAGCACAGCCAAACAGAAATTCCTCAACATAGAAGGTAAGCGCATAGCATAGCAAAGTTTTCAAGATGCCAGCGGGGGATACAGACAAGTGAAGTAATGTAAAATAATTTTTAAAAACGGAACAATGGATATGCATTTGCTTAAAGGAATTAAAGCTTAAAGTTATGCAACTGTTTAAAGGAGGTACCCCCGGGGGGCAGCTTAAAGTATATCCCTCCGTGTAGTGTATCCCAGGCCGGGGGCATAGCCCGCCCTACACTATTGGAGGCACTCATTTAAAGCCCCTAAAACGAAACCAACCGGGTATTGAGCTAGCTGAATTGGAGAGAGCACACACCAACTGGGGGATGTGAATGGGTACGTCCACATTGAAAACCCACGTGCCTGCATTTTAATACATGATCTGACATGAAGGGACATATGAAATGACATGACCGCTTCATAGCCCCTGCAACCTGGTCGCTCTTCACCGCCTGCTGGGTCTCTCTGCTTTTTTTTCTTATTTTTCTCCTTTTCTGCTTTTCTTTTTTTTCTTTGTTCTCGGGCGGTTTCCTGGGTGCACCCTCCCGGGTATCTGTGGTATCGATGGTTATCCCCACGCAGCCAAAGTATGCCCCATAAAGGGTAGTCCCTCCTAATTGCCATAACCACCACAACGGTCTATGCTGACATGCTAAACGGACGTGGACAATGAAAACATGTGAAACCGTCCCTCCTGCGATAGGCCGCAACCTCATTGCCTAGTTGCCCCAACATAAGAGTCTTGCTGCTACTATACCACACTGGAAACCTCACGTGTGTTGTCTGTGGCGCACCTTGCAAGGATATAGATTATCTCCAAAATAAAAAAGTTGTTTTTCTTAAACTGCCAATTAACTCTTGTTGGGCCCATCTCCCTATAAGCAAATCATTGGTAAGCTGCTTACAGATCTCGAATATGGACACATAAAACCGGATAAAAGGTCCACCAGGTTGAACATTGCCTTGCCTCCTTTTTTTTTTTTGCGGTGCTTTTGCTCCCTTTTTATTGTGTTCGCCTCTCCCCCCTCTGACGTTGAAACCCGCTCCCTCTATACCCCACGGTCCATACCTCCACAACAACTCATTGAAGCCGCAAGAGCCATCCTGAGTCCACCCGTATTTTCGGGCTGAACGTCAAGGAGGGTAGGGCATCAGGACAGCGGGGATACCCCTCTCAGCGTCACCTCTTGAGGATAAAGTATCCCACAGGAGGACCTCAATCCAGGAACAACCCCACTTAAACGGATAATAGAATAGTTCAAATAGATCAAAGGGACTAACACCATACCCCTAGAGAGGTAGCGGCAGGGGTAGTAGTGACCCTGCCCAGTCCCCTGCGCTTTTCTTTCCCTTGGACCCCTCACAGGACAGGCAGGGCCTTACCAGGAGAGGGAAGCTTACTGGACCCCATAATCTACCCAAGGGGAAACTTAAAGAGGGCTGGGCACCTGGGCAGCGGGGACCCCCCCATCTAACAAAACTGGGGAGAAGAATAAGAGGTATAAAAAAGGGCATTATGAGCAAAGACGCACCCAAACCGTCAAAAAAGGGAGCCACTAAAGGCACCAAAGGAGAAACAAGCACGATTAAACATTATCTCAGACAAGGAGCCAGTCCAAAAACCACAGGGCCTGCATCCCAGGCGGGGGCCAGTCTGGAGAGAAGTACAGTGGCAGAAGGCGTTAACAACCAGTCAAGAGCGGACTACACTATAGAAAGCGAGATCGACATGAGCAGGACTGAGGATCACCAGGCAGGAATGCACGTCCCCAACAAAACGGAAATGGAGGCTATGCTATTGCGCCTAGAAAACGCCATTAAACTCGAAATCAACACCCTCAGAGAGGACATGGGCCATTTATTAACCAGGGTAGAAACGGTTGAAACTAGAGCAGATAATACTGATCAGGAAAATTTACATCTAAAAACCCTATTGAAAAAATCCCAACTAAACCAGAGAGACACCGCTTACAAAATTGAAGAACAAGAAAATAGGGATAGAAGGCAAAATCTGAGACTACGTGGGGTACCAGAACAGAGAGGAGAAGACCTCGAGAAATTTTTTTTTGCTATTTTGGGCCCTATCAGTGGTAAAAACCAGGACCAGTTCCCTGAAATCGAAAGGACCCATCGAGTGGGAAGACCCGAGAGGTCGGGCCCAGACAGACCGCGAGACATAATTATCAGATTTCTCCACTTTAAAGAGAATGAGGACATCTGGGTAAAAATTAGGGGCAACACCCCATTGAGCTATGAAGGCACAGACATTCAGGTATATGCCGACTTATCGGCCCGTACCTTGGAGAGAAGAAGATTCCAAAAACCCCTATTAGATATTCTCCGGAAAGAAAACATCAAGTATAACTGGGGCTTCCCACCGTGCCTAATAGGCCTAAAAGAGGGGCTAGTGGCCAAATTGAGATTCCCGGAGGAGCTTCAGGGGTTCTGTGCTAAGCTGGGGATCCCAGCCCCGGAGCTACCCAGCTGGAAAGAAAAAGAGGGCTTGGATGACATCACTTAAAATGGTGGCAGAAAAGGGGGGGGGGCGTATGTAGAAAAGTCTATCAGTAAGCCCCAAAAGACTCGGCCTAACATCCACTATCTCTCGGAGTCATCCGAGAAAGCGGCGGAGAAGGAAGAGGGGACACACAAGGGGAGAAAAGGGGGAGCTGGGATCAAACTCCACCTCACCACGAATCTAGTGCCCAAGGGTGCCGCATGAAGATGACGCCCACGGACCTAGAGACCCATGTTAGGGTCAGAGAGGGGATGGATGGGGGGAGGGGGGAAGGGGGAAGGAGGGAGGGAGGGGGGGTAGGAGGGTATGGTAAGGGGAGGGAGAAGTGGGAAGGAGAAAGGGGTGGGAGGGATGGGTTAGGGAGGGGGGCCCCCTCCGCTACTGACAGGGCATCGGCCTTTAAACATCTTAACTACCAAACCAGAACAAAGGGCAAATTCTTTATCAAAAACGGTAAAAACACCCTAATAGAGAAATGAAGACCGATATTAAGCTTCTTACCTATAATGTAAAGGGACTGAATTCCTCCATCAAGCGACATAGGGTCCTGGAGGAGATCAGGAGATACGGGGCGGGAATGGTCTTTCTACAGGAGACCCACCTGACGCAAGTCTCTAGTATTAGACTATTCTCACCCGCATATCCTACGTGGTTCTACGGAGACACTGTCTCAAACAGGGCAAGAGGGGTCGCCATTGGGTTTGGCAGAGACATCAACTTTATACTGGAAGATAGGAAAACGGACCCGGAAGGGAGGTTCCTCTTTTTAAGGGGATCCCTCAGCGGGACAGAAATCACATTAGCTAATATATACGCCCCCAATAAAAGACCCATCAGATACTTAGAATCAATTCTATCAAAGCTAAAGACTACTTAAAGGTTATTTAATACTCATGGGGGACCTAAATTTCGTAATGGACCCATCTTGGGACAGTACGTCCGGTGTGCAGGTGATAGAGACCGCCCAACTCAAGAGATTAAAAAAAAGGCTCACTGGAGAACAACTGGTGGATATATGGAGGATCCAGCATCCCCAGACAAGGGACTTCACGTTTTTCTCTCCAGCACACCAGACGTATTCTCGTCTAGATCACATCCTGGTTGAACACGGATTACTGGAGAGAATCACCAAAACCAGTATAGAGATAATGTCCCTCTCAGATCATGCCCCAGTCTCTATGAATCTAAGTATCCCAGAATACAAACAACCCTCGAGCGGGTGGAAATTGAATACAGAACTATTATACGATAAAGATATACGGGAGTCCATTCGAAAAGAACTCGAATGGTTTTTCCAAACCAATGACAACGGCGAAGTCTCAGAAGCAGTTATCTGGGACGCTCATAAGGCGTTCGTCAGGGGTATTCTCATAGCGAAGGCATCCTGGCTGAAAAAAGAGAGGATGAGACAGACACAGGAAGTGACGGCTGAGATCACCAGACTTGAACAAAAACACAAGAGAGGGGGGGCCCAGGCGCACGATACATACCTCGAGCTGGTGGAAAAGAGGGAGGAGTTAAAAGATTTGGCTGAACAAGAAGCTAGACAGGTATTTAATAAGATGGCAAAGGACCAGTACCTATGGGGAAATAAGCCGGGGAAATTTCTAGCCAGAAAACTTCAAAAGAAAAAAGCGAGAAACTTTATCGAGAAAATTCAAACCGGTAATGGGGAGACTAAACATGTATCTAGAGAAATAGCAGCAACATTTAGGCAGTATTATGAAGAACTTTACTCTGTAGTTCCGGAGGGCGGCAATAAAAGAGGGGAAAACAGCCCAAAAATAGACGATTTCCTGGGAAGGGCAGGGTTGGCATCTTTAAACACAGAGGACAGTGAATTTCTGGAAAGACCGATCTCAGAGGACGAAATCCTCAGAGCCTTAAACAACTCCCCTTCAGGAAAGAGCCCGGGCCCTGATGGGTTTACCGTTCTATATTATAAAACCTTTAAGGAAATTCTAGTCCCAAGATTACAGCGCTATATGAATGGCTTGGGGACAGAATACGATATGAGCGAGGGGTCACTCCTGGCGACAATAACCGTCTTGCGCAAGGAAGGGAAGGATGGATCAGTGTGCTCAAGCTATAGACCCATTTCATTACTAAATTTCGATACAAAATTGTACGCCAAGATTCTGGCAGAACGAATTAAGGGCCACTTGTGCACGCTGATCCATCCGGACCAAGTGGGCTTTATCCCGGGAAGGGAGGGGAGAGATAATGGGATTCGGACATTACTGGCCATGCAGAGGATGAGGGATACGAGAACCCCCAGTCTACTGCTTTCAATTGACGCAGAAAAAGCGTTTGACAGGGTAGACTGGGGGTTCATGTTTAAAACCCTACAAAGAATGGGATTTGGTCCCGGGATCATACGGAAAATTAAAGTCCTCTATACGCATCCCAAAGCAAATATAAGAATTAACGGGATAGTCTCGTCTATGTTTGAGATGCATAACGGGACTCGGCAGGGATGTCCGTTATCCCCTCTCCTCTTCGTCCTGTCCATGGAACCACTGCTGTCTACAATCCGAGGTAGTCAGGGAGTAGAGGGATGCAGAGTCGGCAGAGAGGAACATAAACTCGCTGCGTTCGCAGATGACGTCCTCTTCTACATCGGGTCACCGCAGAAGTCAATCCCCAACCTCCTAAAAATCTTAGCCAAGTACGGTGAACTAACAAATTTTAGAATTAATAGCACGAAAACCTTTATTCTAAATATTAACCTCAACAAGACCGAAAAACAAAACATACAGAAAGAGGTGAGTTTCGCCTGGAAAAAAACAGATAAAATACCTGGGCATCGAGTTGGCCAATAACCCACGAAAAATGTATAAAATAAACTTTATCCCACTGCTAGAGGAAATCAAAAAAAAAATGCCAAGAATACAATGGAAGAGCCCTATCATGGATAGGTAGGGTCAATACAGTAAAGATGATGATATTGCCGATTATCACGTACAAACTCCAGATGCTTCCACTCCCTCTCCCAAAACAGTATCTTGGAAAATTAAGAGCACTGGTCATGAACTTTGTGTGGAAGCACAAAAAACACAGAATTTCCCTTCAAATCTTAAAGCAAGATAAGAACTTAGGCGGCCTAGCAGTACCGGACATCGAGGGATACTACCACGCTATTGCACTACTTAGAATACCAGAATGGGTTAAAACACAAAATGTAAAAAGATGGGTGGGTTTGGAGGAGGCACTTAGCGAAGTAAAATTGGGGAAGATTGTATGGAACCCCCCAAAATGTAGATCACTGGGTGACAAAACGCACACAATCACACGGCACACACTCAAAATCTGGGATAAGACATATAAATTATTTAATAAAGTATATAACTCACCACTAATTACACTTAAGGAAAACCCCTTTTTCCCCCCGGGGAAAAAAGGGGTAAGCGGAGACTGGATTATAAAGGATAGCACATGTTTAGGAGAAATTATTAGTAATGGGAAAGTATTGGCACTACAGGAGCTACAGGCTAAAGACGAGTTGTTTTCCATAGACGTATGGCGGTATCTCCAAATAAGTCACTTCGTCGGCTCGCTCACTGGGCCGTTAAGGGACATGAATGACCTGACGAAG
This sequence comes from Lithobates sylvaticus, assembly GCA_028564925.1. Taxonomy (NCBI): domain Eukaryota; kingdom Metazoa; phylum Chordata; class Amphibia; order Anura; family Ranidae; genus Lithobates; species Lithobates sylvaticus. The sequence continues at coordinate 38,067,674 of CM053036.1, read as the reverse complement.
TTAGAAAAATTTTTTACGGCCGAGAACTCCAAAAAAAGAATCTCGAAAATCTATAAACTACTCTTGGAGCAGGACAGACAGGAGATACCCCCATACCTCAGGAAATGGGAGAGGGAATTGGGTTCACAATTAGATTTAGACACAATTAGGAAAATATTAAAATTAGCCCACTGCTCAGCTGCCGACTCTAAGACCGCGGAAATGAACTTTAAGCTCATGGCGAGGTGGTATAGGACCCCAGATAAGCTAAGTAAATACCAGAGGGATACATCCGCCAAGTGCTGGAGAGGATGTGAGGAAAGAGGGACCATGGGTCACCTTTGGTGGGACTGCCACAAAATAAAAAAATATTGGGAAACCATCTTAAAATATATAAAAGAAATCACCTCTGTGGAAGTGATAAGGGACCCCTGGGTTGTTCTCATGCACGCAACTACGCAGGGAATTAACCAATACACAAGCTCTCTGGTTCCCCACCTTCTTAACGCAGCAAAGGGGGCGATTCCGAGATGCTGGATGGACCGGGAATGCCCTCCCTTGTGGCTCTGGGTGGATGAGGTAGAATCCGCATACACAATGGAGTGCGTGATTAATTGCACGGGGCAGGATAGAGAAGCAATAAAAGGGAAGTGGGAAGGCTGGAGAAAATTTAAAAAATCATGGAGCTACTCGGAGGCTCTGAGGACTCTTCCATAGATGCCCTAGGGGATAAAGTTCTAACAATAAGTACCCGCATGGGAAGGAAAAAAAAAAAAAAAAGGCGCTGTATGTCAGTAGCGGAGGGGGGGGGAAGGGGGGAGGTTGAGGGGAAAAATACATAAGTAGGGGGAGAGTATAGGAAGGAAGGAAAAAGAAAAAAAGAAAAAAAAAAAAAAAAAGAGAGGGGAAAATGGGCTTTACCTATGCACTATCTACGGGGCAGATCGACAACAACTTGCCCCACCACCCTTACTGTTTTTACTTATGCATGCCTACGATGGAAAATTTAAACGGAATAAACCCCCCAGGAAGGGGAAAAAAAAAAAATAAATAAAAAAAAAAAAGGGGATAGACAAGAAATTCAAAAGTATCCACAAATGATGTTAAGATAAAAAGGGGACGGAGATGCGGGCCGTGCTGACATCACCCCTCAATGATCTATCTGAATGTGGAAAAAAAAAAAATAAAAAAATAAAAATAAATGGCCCGCCTGGCGCCGGTACCCGTGCGCGCACCTGTGGGGAACTACTACTAAGTCCACTGGACAGTCCGGCCGAAAAGTCCGATCGTGTGTACATAGCATTAGGGTGAATTTTCACTACCAAAAGCGGTGACCCCAAGCCACACTCAATCCAAGCAAAGTTACTTACCTGTCCCCAGGATCCTGCGATGTCCTCCCGCTGTGTGTGCGGGCTGTGTCCTCCGCCCGATGTACTGTGTGCTGGGCTCCGTTCCCTGTGAGCTTTGCGACGCATGGGGCAGAGCCCGGCGGCAATTTCAAAAAGTGAAAAACACATAACACATACAGTACACTGTAATCTGTAAGATTACATTTCTGTATCAAATCATTTCACATCCCTTTTGTCCCTAGTGCTTTGTCCAGTGCCCTGCATGCACTTTTATATTACATATGTCATTCTTTCTGCCTGGAAACTTGAGAATGTCCATGACATCCAAAAAGCGTCCCTTCAAGTCAAAAGCGTTTTTTGACCAGCTAGAAAACATTGATAGTAAGTAAGAATAACTTGCAGAATTGAGCGATAGTGATTAGTGGGGAAATTTGTCATCAGACACTAAAAAAGTGACTGCGACAATTCTGCAACTGAGCAAATTTCAGTGTTTTTGATTTGATTACATTATTGAATACATTTGATTATTATTATATTATTTTTGATAATTATCTATAGTTATTTATTATATTATAATTTATGATTTTGTGTTTCAAACTTTATCATGTCTACTAGACTCTTGTTTGGACAGATTTAACCACTTCAGCCCCGGAAGGATTTACCCCCTTCCTGACCAGAGCACTTTTTGTGATACGGTACTGCGTCACTTTAACTGACAATTGCGCGGTCGTGTAACGTTGCACCAAAACAAAATTGACGTCCTTTTTTTCCCACAAATAGAGCTTTCTTTTGGTGGTATTTGATCACCTCTGCGGTTTTTATTTTATGCGCTATAAACAAAAAACCCCCCTAATTTCTTTCTCAGTTTAGGCCGATACGCATTCTTCTACAAATTTTTGGTAAAGAAAATCGTAATAAGCGTATATTGATTGGTTTGCACAAAAGTTATAGTGTCTATAAAATAGGGGCTAGATGTATGGCATTTTTATTATTATTTTTTTTTTATTATAATGGCGGTGATCTGCGAATTTTATCGTGACTGTGACATTATGGCGGACACATCGGATACTTTTGACACCATTTTCAGACCATTGTCATTTATACAGCGATCAGTGCTATAAAAATGCAGAGATTACTGTGTAAATGACACTGGCAGGGAAGGGGTTAAACACTAGGGGCGATCAAGGGGTTAAGTGTGTCCTAGGGCAGTGTTCTAACTGTGAGGGTGGGTGGGCTATGACTGACATGACAGCAATCACTGCTCCCGATCACAGGGAGCAGTAGATCCCTGTCATGTCACTAGGCAGAACGGGGAAATGCCTTGTTTACAAAGACATATCCCCGTTCTTCCGTTCCGTGACACGATTGCAGGCCCTCGGCAGACATCGAGTCCACAGGATCCGCGGGCACAGTCAGCCACTTGCTCCTTGACAATGCACATCCATTACTCAATACAGATGTTGGTTCTGACTCTGAGGTTTTCGGAAGACAGGAACAGGAGCCTTCAGAGAATGGAGAACACTGGTACACAAATTGGCAGTCGTGTTCCCCGAGTCGCAGAGTATTGCCAAGTTGTCTCCAGCGGTAATGAGGATGGAGGAGATGGATGATGGGGCAGAGTAGGAAAGTGAGGGTGAGGCACAACCCCAACGAGGCAGCCATCATGGAAGAGTGCAGCCACCCTATTCCATCACATTGTGGAGCTGTTATCTCCCGACCCACTTCCCACAGCTCAACTGTCTGGGCCTTTTTTAGTACATGTGCAGCTGATCGCCTTGTTGCTACTTGCAAACTTTGTCTCAAGCTCCTCAAGCCTGGCAAAAACACCAACCATTTGGGTACCACATGCTTGACAAGGCATTCAACCTCCCATCACAAAAGGGGCACAAATCTGTCCATCCTCCTTACTCACCTGCTATACCTCATGTACTCTCTCAGGCTTCACTGACAGCACCACCAGCTATAGACTATAGCCGGCAAGTGTCTCTGCCCCATTTTCTTCAGTGGAAAAAAAAATACAGTCCCTGTCAAACAGGTGTGGAAAAATTGTTCTTTGGGTGTTAATTGTGCACATGAAACCTACACCAAAAACATTCTTCCTGTCGCATACCTAGTGACGAGTCCGGATTGCAGAAGGAGACCTCTCTTGCGTCCCAGACTCGTGGCCCCTGGCAGAGGAGACAGAAGGCGCAGGAGTCGAAGGTAGCACAAGTGCCTGGCAGGATCAACAGCTGAAGGGTGGATCAGGTGGTTCTCAGGGAGCTGTGTCAGGATCACCAGACCTTGGCAGCAGGTGGCAGGAACCAGCAGGCAGCAGGAGACAGGAACCAGCAGGCAGCAGGTGACAGGAACCAGCAGGTAGCAGGTGACAGGAACCAGCAGGCAGCAGGTGACAGGAACCGATGGGTCCCACAGGGACAGGCACACAGGTAGGTCAGGCAAGCTGGGTCAAACCAGATGATCGTTACAGGAACAGATGCAGAAGGCAGAGCCAGGGTCATGGAGCAAGCCGGGGTCGATAACGGTAGATCACAATCACAGATGGACCAGGGGGATTAAGCAGATGCAGAGTCATGGACAAGCCGGAGGTCGGAGGCAGGCAGAGAGCAGAGAAGGTCGTGGATCAGGCTGGGTCAAACACACAGGGTCAGATTAGTTTCAGAAGGCAAACACGGGGACGCTGTAGATCAAGCAGCAAGAGCTGAGGGGAGAGCCAGGTTTAAATAGCCCACCTGGCGCCGGTACCCGTGCGCGCGCCTGCGCGCACTCGCGCACCTGTGAAATCAACACCCACAACACTAGGCAGCCTAAAAGTCCTGCAGAGATTTCACATCCCAAAAACACTTAATCGGTGACAGCGACATCAGGTGCTTCATAGATGCTGGTTATCCAGGAGTGATTCATTTTTCTGTACAGACGCGTTCTTTGATCAGTAACAAAACCTCCAGCAGCACTGAATGCCCGTTTGGAAAGCACACTGGATGCAGGGCAGCCCAGCAGCTCAATAACATACTGGCCAAGTTCTGGCCAGTGGTCTATTCTCATGACCCAGTAAGCCAGTGGATCATCATCTGGAAAGTTAGCCATCTCTGTTTTCTCCCCTAGATAATCGTCCACCATGTGATGCAGACGCTGCCGATGGGATGTGGAAGCTGACAACCCTGGGTGGCGAGGACCAAATAAAATAAATGCATTACTTAGGCGGCTGCCCTCTCCACCGCCCCTCTCTTGACCAACCGAAGCCTCAAATCTTTGTTTTCCACAACACTGTTACCTACCAGAGTCTGGAAAAGCGTTAGATAAACTCTTCTTTAAGGTGTCCTTAAGAGATTTCATCTTCTGCACTCTCTGTGGGGATGGGATGTGCTCTAATGCCCCGTACACATGATCGGAAATTCCACCAGCAAATGTCCGATGTGAGCTTTTGGTCGGAAATTCCGACCGTGTGTATGCTCCATCTGACTTTTGCTGGCGGAATTTCTGCCAGCAAAATATTGAGAGCAGGTTCTCTATTTTTCCAACGGAAAAAGTTCCGATCGCAAATTCCGATCGTCTGTAGCAATTCCGATGCGCACTATTCCTACGCATGCTCGGAAACAATTCAACGCATGCTCGGAAGCATTGAACTTAATTTTCTCGGCTCGTCATAGTGTTGTACGTCACCGTGTTCTTGACGGTCGAAAGTTCAGAGAACTTTTGTGTGACCGTGTGTATGCAAGCCAAGCTTGAGCGGAATTTCGCTTGTGTGTAGGGGCATTAGACTTTCCCCTTATAACGGTGGTCAAGGAGGGTTGCCAACCAATAGTGATCCTTTCCCTTTATGCCACGTATTCTTGGGTCCATTCGCAAGCTTTGAAACATGAGGGAGTCCATGCACCGCAAATTTGTGGAGGCATGAGAAGCAGACTCCTCGGGATCACTGGGGATTACAGTATCTGGAACTGCCTCCTCCCAGCAACGTACTACTCCCAAGGGTTCTGGGGATGGAAAACCATCTCTTACTGTTTGACGTATGTCTTCCTCTGCTTCAATGCCTCCAAAACTGCCAGAGACGGCCAGAATCCTCCACCTCCTCCTCTCTCTCATCGTGTGTTCTGTGGCATAGGAACAATGGTGTCTGCATAAAGTGGACCTTAAGAGGAAAGGAAGTCCTCCTCTTCATCCCGCTGCTCTGCCTCAAGTGCCCTGTCCATAATGCCAGGCAGAGTCTGCTTCAGCAGGAACACCACAGGTATTGTGTCACTGAAATGCATTGTCACGGCTCACCATCCTTGTGGCCTCTTAAAATTGTGACGTACAGTGCATGCATCCTTTATGAACAACCATTGGCGTGGGGAAAAAAGCTGAGCTGGCCTGAGCCTGTTGTGCCATACTCTCACAGGTACTCGTTGACAGCCCTCTGCTGCATGTGCAGATCTACCTGCCTTGGTAGATCTTCCAGCCCTGGGTAACTATTTAGGAAATGCTGCACCACCAACCTGAGGACATGTGCCAGGTGTGGCACATGTGTCAACTTTCCCTGTCCAAGGGCGGACAGGAGGTTTGTGCCATTATCACACATCACCATTCCTGGCTCCAGCTGGAGTGACATGAACCACCTCTGGGCCTGTCCCTGCAGAGCTGCAAGAATCTCTGCTCCGGTGTGGTTCCTGTCCCCTAGACACACCAGCTGAAGCATGGCACCTTTTAGCTTGACTCATTGAATAGCCCTTTGAATGCTTAGGGGGTACTTAAGGTTAATAGGACAATTTAGCAGAGGAGGGCATGGAGGAGAAGGGAATAGAGCTGACAAATCTTGCATTATCACCAGCTGTATGGAGACATGGGGGCACAACAAGCTGCAGCACTGAGCCCTGTCCTGCATCCTTCCGAGTTGCAAGCAGAGTTACCCAATGTGCTGTGAACAAAATATATCATCCCTGCCCAACTAGCACTTTGCGGCTGACTGCCTTGCCCAACGATGCCACAACATTGCCTTCCATGTGATGGTAGAGAGCTGGAATGGCCTTACATGAAAAGACATAGGGACTGGGAACCTGCCATTGTGGTACAGCACATTCTGCAACTTCACAGAAGGGGCAGAATCCACCAAGCAGAAAGTCAGAAGTTGTAGAACCAGCAGCTTTGACAAGCTTGTATTTAGACACTGAGCATGTACTGTCAAAACAATTTCCACACCTATTTGATATGATGCACGACAGGTGCATATCATTGCAATTTTTGACAGCAAGGCCAATTCTTGCTTTCATCAAGAGTACCTCTATAGGATTACGGTGTGAAGGCGCCACCGACACCCAAAGAACAATCTTCCTGCACCTGTTTGACAGGTGCATATCATTGCAATTTTTGACAGCAAGGCCAATTCTTGCTTACATCAAGAGTACGTCTATAGGTTTATGGTGTGAAGGTGCCACCGACACCCAAAGAAATCATTTTTCCACCCCCGTTACAGAGACACCAGAATTTATCCCAAAAACTAATCCAGAAAGCTTGCAGGGAAAATGTCATTTTTTGGGCTTTATAAATGCAATTATTGCTGCATCAGCTTCTATACACAGTACAGATGTGCCACTTTACAGGTGGACTAAGGGGACCCCCCCCCCCCCCCCCCCAGGTACTATATTGAAAGGAATTTTACATTTTTATACTTTCACTTTAAGCATCAATAAATCACTGCTCATTTAAAAATGAAGTTTTTTTAAAAACTTTTTTCCACTGATACATGTCCCCCAGGGCAGTACCCGGACCCTCATAACCATTGTATGCCCAATTACTTGCATATAAGCCTTCAAAATGGCCACTTTCGATTTTTCATGTTCGGGTCCCATAGACTTCAATAGGGTTCGGTATACGGTTCCGAACTTTCCCGGCGTTCGAAAGTTCTTGTGCGAACCGAACAGGGGGTTGTTCGGCCCATCCCTATTAGGGACTAAAGCAGTGTTAGGCAGGAGAAACTACTATATATTTGCACATAATTACAGCATGTACAGTAAATATTTATTACAATTGTGGCAGGATCTTGAGGTCTCTTTTAATTATTTATTATAGGTTCAATATCAGCCAATATCCTAGTTGCCCATGAGTTCTCTTGTTTTATACACAGAGTTGTAAGGAAAGTTTGTGAACTCTATAATATATAAAGATAATGTTGTTTAACAAAAAATATGTGTTTGTGTTGATTTACTAAAATTGGAGCGTGCATAATCTGGTGCAGCTGTGCATGGTCAACTTCTAACTTCAGCTTGTCCAAATAAGTTTTGACTAACAACCTGGAAGCTGACTGGTTTCTAAGCAGAGCTGCACCAGATTTTGCACTCTCCAGTTTTAGTAAATCAACCCTTTAGGTTTCTGTAGTTTTTGCTGAAAAAAATATAATATGTTTATGGTAAGGCAAGTGAAACCTACATTTGAGTTAACAGAAATCCCTGTTTTTTATATGCTTAACTCAAAAAAAAGTTCTGTTTAAGATGTCATTTTCAAAGAGGTTCACTTACTTTTCCACTGATTTTCTTAATTACTTAAGCCATTTGGTTTGTGAAGATCTAACATTATAAAATTGTGTGTGTATGTCCTGACCCAAGTCCCATTGGAACTATGTGGCAGGAACTAAATTGGGCCACTCAAACAATACTTAAATGAGTGAAGTTATTGTTTAGTAAAGGAAGCTCCACTAGTTAAAACACTTTTTCCACCAATGACTTAAACCATGTTTAAGACATTTTTTTTTTTTTTTTTTTACAAAGGTAATGCAGAATTATGAATGTGCTAATTTTCATGACTTAGATTATATAGAAACATAGAAGAGTGACAGCAGAAAAAAAAGACCAAGTAATCCATCAACTATCCTCTACCCTTTTTTTATTTTTTTTACCTTTTTGTCTAAGTATACCACTGAGCCCACTTATTGTGGATTGACTCAACACCTCTGATGGAATTCTATTCCAAACATCAACTACTTTTCTTGAACTTCTCTCCTGACAGTTTTAGATCATGTCCCTCTGTTCTTGGTCTTGGCTTCATATTGAAAATACTGCCATCCTGAACCTTATTTATACTCAAAATGTATTTAAAGGTTTCTATCATGTCTTCCATTTCCCTTCTTTCATAAAAACTGAACATATTTAGTTTCTTTCCTGATATATTTTATCCCTTAGACATGTCACCATTTTTGTTGCCTGTTTCTGTTCTATCTTATGCATATCTTTTTGTAAGTGAGCTCTCCAAAACTGGGCACAGTATGCCAAATTAGGTCTAACTAAATACCTATATTGGGGAATCAGGACCTCTTTTATCCTGGTGATGATGCCTCTAGTGATAACTACAGATCTATATAGGCGAATCAAAACCTCCTTCTTCCTGGTGGTGATTTGATCCCTCTAATCATACACCCTAGAACAGGGTTTCTAAAATCCAGTCCTCAAGGCGCACCAACAGGTCATGTTTTCAGGCTTCCCATTATTTTGCACAGGTCATTTGATCAGTTTCACTGCCTTAGTAATTACCACAGCCATTTCATCTGAGGGGAATCCTGAAAACATGACCTGTTGGGCGCCTTGAGGACTGGAGTTGAGAAACACTGCCCTAGAATTCTATTCATTTTTCTCACTGCCTGGTCACACTGCTCATTTTGCAATCATCCAAAATAGGTGTGTACAAATCTTTTTCCTCTGTAGTTCTGTCCAACACTGCACCCCCAATATTGTCCTCTTTCCCTAAGAGCATTATTTTACATTTATAAACATTGAACTTCACTTTCCACTGTTTTGACCAATGTTCCAGCAACGACAAATCACATTCTATGTTACAGACACCTGCAGTAATATCAACCCCCATTGCACACCACACTTGTGCCATCAACAAAAATACATACCTTACTCACCAACCTTTTAGTTATATCACTTAAAAACAAAAATAAATAAAAGAGGACCCAGTACAAAGCTTTGTGGTACACCAATACTGACTGGTTTCTGTTCCTAAAGAACCCCATTTACAACCACACTCTGATATGTATGGTTTACCAACTGAGCTTCCACTGAACTGGCCAAGGGTTAACTCCTTGCTTGTACAACATTTTATATATTAGGAGACATTCAAATTTAGGAAATACACATTAAGGTGTATTTATGTGAAGCTAAATTGTTTATTCACAATACCAAGTGGCTAACAGTGAAGATGTCAGCATATACCTCTTACTGTACCATATTTTCTTCCAGTGCTGGCTGCAGCCCACCCAGAATGTATGGAAATAGTGATTTTCTGATGGTTGCGATCTGCATAGCTATGTCTCCAACCATGTGACAATGCCTAGGTCTAGGCAATGTCTAGGGAAGTGGAGCTGGAAGCAAATACCGTAGGTAGGCAGTATGTGCTGCAAGTTTATACTACCTGGTACTGTTGAAGGTTTTTTAATTTTAGTTTCCCCACAGATTTGCTCTAAGCATAGCATAATCATAGGATAACGTTTCCTTGTTTTAAAAGACTGCTCTTTTAAAATGAATAAACTGGACTTAAATAGGTTCTTTATTTATTAAAGCACCAGTCAGAAAATGCTCAGACAGGGGTTCCCAGAGGCTTTATTTTAGGTCAATAGTTCTAGAACGCTCAACATCAACAATATACTTTAATCCTGCCTTTAAATGTATCTTGTGCCTAAAAAGGATTTCTGGATCTTTGATATAACAATTTAAATGGGCCAGTGGAGAGGAACAGATGATTGATCCCTAAACTATTGTGCTTATCTGTTAATGTGCGACATAATGTCTGCAAGCAAAACTAGAGGATGTGAGAAATCAATAAACAGGCTGTAATGATGCAAGATGCTCTAGGCTTTTTCAGAACTTATTCCAATACCTAAAAGGAACTCAACATGTGGTCCATATCACTTTCCTCCGTATGAGCATATTTATGTCTTTGCAGGCTGTATAAGCCTAATCCTATTGCACCAGGCACTGAAAGCACACTAGTGCAAAAATGATATACCCAAGGTAGAATATACCCACATGTAGAAACTATTGCTTGATGGCTGTGACAGTTTTGTTCCAGTTTTCTTTTCAGCGCTTCTTGTGACTCAGTATCTGTGTGCTTCATTTTGAACAATTACTGATGTCCGATCTTAAGTGATAACATTTAACAGTAAGGTCAACTTTTATATTGTAGAAACAGTTTGATTGCTCTATATAGGCAGATAATATTGCCTTTTTTAAACTCATGTTTGATTAATTAAAAGTAAAGGAAGACTAACTGACTCTATATCAGGAGTCCTTAAAGAGGCACTGTCACTTTGCCCATTCAGGGAAAAGAGAGTGTCTGCTGATACCCGCAGAAAGCTATACTCCCTAACACCCCCTCCTTTGCCATCTCCCTGTTCCATCAAAGCAATTGCTCTGTTGCTGTAAAGGAGCAGGGCTTCTGGGTATAGGGATGTATGTGGCCTTCCTCAGGTGGCAGTGCTCTGGTTATCCTGTGCCGGGTGGGGCAATGATGTCCTCACTTGGGCAAGCTCCAACACCATCAAACACTGAAGCTTTTTCATGGTAGGCTCTTGCAGCCAGGAATGCACTGCATGTCTTCACACAGCAGCTCTAAGCACCATGCTGCTGTGTAGAGACATGAATGAAGTGTAATTTTCTGCATTTCTAATAAAGATAAAAAAAGGAAAGTGTGTGATGCACTAAAATGCACATCACACCACCCTCACACAGCGGCTCACTGCAAGCAAGAACTGACAGCAAAATGTTTGGCGCGGAGGCAAAGTGAATGGGCCCTCAGAAATATAAAGCAACATTATGTAATCAGAACTGTCCTCCAATCTGAGCCTCTGTCTGCTGCGTGCTAATATACCCCGGGGGTGCATGCAGGCAGCCCATATGTGGGCATGAGTAAGTATATGGATCTGTACACACAGTCAGATTTTGATATGCAACTGCAGCTGCAACACCTCCATGCGCTTCTGTGGGCTGCCTGAATACAGAGGTACAAGCTAAAAGCTTCAGGGCTTGTCTGCAGGAGCCTGACATTGCATCCGTGATCCACTGATCACAAGTGCAATGCACTGCAGGCTCCTGCAGGGAAAAAAATAATGAATGCACATTTTTTTTCTGCAAAAATATATGCATTATTTTTCCCAAAAGGTAAACTTATCCTTTAGGCACATCTGTTTGGGTGGTTCCTCCTTTGGGTCCACGTCTGTTCCCACAGCAGTAACCACTTGCACAGAAAAGTGTGCTGCATGCACTGGAAATCACACCTGCACTGTACTTGAGGTTCCCGTGTGGGTTGCGATTTCTGAAATGCTGCATGGACATTTTCCTTGCATTTCAGGAGGCACAGCAACCCATTCAAATTAATGGGCTGCCGTGCCCGCGCATAGGTGTGAACCTAAGTTTAAAGTGGGTTTAGCATGTTTATGTGCATTTAGCTGTGTTTGGAGTTTTTAATTGATTGTACAGTTTTTACTGAATGTACAGAATTCTAATTCTCTAAAGGCAGCTAACCTGACTGCACCTAAATGCGGGGAAACACTCAGCCTGAATCATACCATTTAAAAATCATTACATGCATTTAGAAATGTCTAAACTCATATAAATGTAAGCTTGATACTGCCAGTGTAAATGAGGCCTTAAACTAAAATTTTAATAACAATAATTTATAAACCAGTTTGGCTAAAAATTCCTATATAAAGAATATACAGTGTAACTGTTTTTCTTTTTTAAATATAGGCAGATATTAAAAAATATATAATCTACCTTTGCATTCATTTAACCACTTCGCCCTGGACCAATTGGCAGCCAAAGGACCAGGCCCCTTTTTGCGATTCGGCACTGGGTCGCTTTAACTGACAATTGCGCGGTCGTGCGACGTGGCTCCCAAACAAAATTGGCGTCCTTTTTTTCCCACAAATAGAGCTTTCTTTTGGTGGTATTTGATCGCCCCTGCGGTTTTTATTTTTTGCGCTATAAACAAAAATAGAGCGACAATTTTGAAAAAAATTCAATATTTTTTACTTTTTGCTATAATAACTATCCCCAAAAAATATATAAAAAATTTTTTTTTTTTCCTCAGTTTAGGCCGATACGTATTCTTCACTCTCTACATATTTTTGTTAAAAAAAATCGCAATTAGCGATTATTGATTAGTTTGCGCAAAAGTTATAACGTTTACAAAATAGGGGATAGTTTTATAGCATTTTTATTAATATTTTTTTTTTTTACTAGTAATGGCGGCGATCAGCGATTTTTATTGTGACTGCGACATTATGGCGGACACATCGGACATTTTTGACACATTTTTGGGACATTTGTCATTTATACAGAAATCAGTGCTATTTAAATAGCACTGATTCCTATGTAAATGACAGTTGCAGTGAAGGAGTTAACCACTAGGGGGCGGGGAGGAGTCAGTGTGACGTGTTGTGTTTTTTTTTACAGTAGGGGGGCGTGGCTGTACGTCTGACATCATTGATCGCCTTTCCCGATGACAGGGAACAGCCGATCAATGACAGGCAGAGTAGGAAGCGCGGGCAGAGGTTTGTTTACACAAACCTCTCCCCGTTCTTCAGCTCCGTAACCCGATCGCGGGATACCAGCGGCGATCGGGTCCGCTGGTCCCGCGGCCGTGGTCACGGAGCTCCCGACCGAGTCGCGAGCGCGCCGGTGGCGGCGCGCGCGCGACCCACGGGCAGGCAAATTAAAGGGGACGTACCCATACGTGCTTTTGCCTGCCCGTGCCATTCTGTAGACGTATATCTACATGAGGCGGTCGGGAAGTGGTTAATAAATAATATAAAACCATAAAAAGCTGTCAGCAGTATTAATCTTGACATCAAATTTTGATTTAGCTTTAGTCATAGTCTTGACTAAAATGCCATATTAGTTTTAGTCGTACTTTAGTCATTTGAATTGTTTTAATTTTAGTCATATTTTAGTTGACTAAAATCTCCAGTACACTTTTAGTCAACTAAAATCGAATGGGTTAGGTTAAATTGAAATGCCTTATTTAAGAATTTCTCTAGAATTTCCAAACTAGAGTAAAAATCTAATAACATGTTATTATTTATGTTTTTAAAGCGGAGCTCCACCCTAAAGTGGAACTTCCGCTTATCGGATTCCTCCCCCCCTCCGGTGCCACAATTGGCACCTTTCAGGGGGGAGGGGGTGCAGATTCCTGTATAATACAGGTATCTGCACCCACTTCCGGGACTAGCTAGCCGCAGCTGCCCCGCCCCTATCCGCAGATGCCCCCCCCCATTCCGACCGTGTGTACACGGCATAACTTTTGCGGGAGGATGCCCCCATGCATCGGCATATATAAATGGTGCATGTATGCCCATCATTAGAAGTGGGTGGATGAAGGGAGGTATTCTAATGGTGGGCATACCCACCAATCAATCTCTTTTTTTCGTTCAGCCAAGAGGCTGCATGAAAAAAAAAAGATTACAATATATGTCCAGTATGTTGCTGGACTTTGAATGGTTATACCAGAATGATGCCTGCAGGTTTAGGTATCATCTTGGTATCATTCTTTTCAGCCAGTGATCGGCTTTCATGTAAAAGCAATTCTAGCGGGTAATTAGCCTCTAGACTGCTTTTACAAGCAGTGGGAGGGAATGTCCCCCCTCCCGGATATAAACCGCGCCATTGGGAAATTGGGAAAGCATTTTATCACACCAATCTTGGTGTGGTCAGATGCTTTGAGGGCAGAGGAAAGATCTAGGGTCTAATAGACCCCAATTTTTTCAAAAAAAGAGTACCTGTCACTGCCTATTGCTATCATAGGGGATATTTACATTCCCTGAGATAACAATAAAAATCATAACAAAGAAAAAAAAATGGAAGGAACAGTTTAAAAATAAAATAAAAAAGCTAAATAAATAAAAAAAAAAAAACCAAAAAAAAAAAAAAAAAGCACCCCTGCCCCCCCTTCTCTTGCGCAAAGGCGTACACAAGCGTTGGTCTGGCGTCATATGTAAACAGCAATTGCACCATGCATGTGAGGTATCACCGCGAAGGTCAGATCGAGGGCAGTAATTTTAGCAGTAGACCTCCTCCGTGAATCTAATGTGGTATCATGTAAAGGCTTTTAAAGGCTTTTAAAAATGTATGTAGTTTGTCGCCACTGCGTGTTTGTGCGCAATTTTAAAGCATGTCGTGTTTGGTATCCATGTACTCGGCCTAAGATCATATTTTTTATTTCATCAAAAAATTTGAGCAATATAGTGTGTTTTAGTGCATTAAAATAAAAAAAGTGTATTTTTTCCACAAAAAATGCGTTTGAAAAATCGCTGCGCAAATACTGTGTGGAAAAAAAAAATGCAACACCCACCATTTTAATCTGTAGGGCCTTTGCTTTAACATTATATATAGTGTTTGGGGGTTCAACGTAATTTTCTTGCAAAAAAAAAATATGTTTTCATGTAAACAAAAAGTGTCAGAAAGGGCTTTGTCTACAAGTGGTTAGAAGAGTGGGTGACGTGTGACATAGGCTTCTAAATGTTGTGCATAAAATGCCAGGACAGTTCAAACCCCCCCCAAATGACCCCATTTTGGAAAGTAGACACCCCAAGCTATTTGATGAGAGCAATGTTGAGCCCATTAAATATTTTTTTTTTTTTTTGTCCCAAGAGATTGAATAATGAAAAAAAAAAAATATATATATTTTTTTTACAAAAAGTTGTCACTAAATGATATATTGCTCAAACATGTCATGGGCATATGTAGAAATACACCCCAAAATACATTCTGTTGCTTCTCCTGAGTACGGGGATACCACATGTGTGGGACTTTTTGGGAGCCTAGCTGCGTACGGAACCCCAAAAACCAATCACCGCCTTCAGGCTTTCTAAGGGTGTAATTTTTTTATTTCACTTCTCACTGCCAATCACAGTTTCGGAGGCCATGGAATGCCCAGATGGCATAAAACCCCCAAAATGACCCCATTTTGGAAAGTAGACACCCCAAGCTATTTGCTGAGAGGTATTGTGAGTATTTTGCAGATGTCGCTTTTTGTCACAAAGTTTTGAAAATTGAAAAAAGAAAAAAAAATTTTTTTTTTCTTTACTTTCTTCATTTTCAAAAACAAATGAGAGCTGTAAAATACTCACCATGCCTCTCAACAAATAGCTTGGGGTGTCTACTTTCCAAAATGGGGTCATTTGGGGGGGTTTTGTGCTATTTTGGCATTTTATGGCCTTCGAAACTGTGATAGGTAGTGAGGAGTGAAATCAAAAATTTGCACCCTTAGAAATCCTGAAGGCGGTGCTTGGGTTTCGGGGCCCCGTACGCGGCTAGGCTCCCAAAAAGTCCCACACATGTGGTATCCCCATACTCAGGAGAAGCAGCAAATGTATTTTGGGGTGCAATTCCACATATAACTATGGCATGTGTGAGCAATATATCATTTAGTGACAACTTTTTGAAAAAAAAAAAAATCTTTTTTATTTTTGTCTTTATTCAATCACTTGGGACTAAAAAAAAAAATATTCAATGGGCTCAACATGCCTCTCAGCAAATAGCTTGGGGTGTCTACTTTCCAAAATGGGGTCATTTGGGGGGTTTTGTACTTCTCTGCCATTTTAGCACCTCAAGAAATGAAATAGGCAGTCATAAATTAAAAGCGGTGTAAATTCCAGAAAATGTACTCTAGTTTGTAGACGCTATAACTTTTGCGCAAACCAATAAATATACGCTTATTGGCATTTTTTTTACTAAAGACATGTGGCTGAATACATTTGGCCCAAATGTTTGACTAAAATTGAGTTTATTAGATTTTTTTTTATAACAAAAAGTAGAAAATCTCTCTTTTTTTTTTCAAAATTTTCGCTCTTTTTCCGTTTATATCGCAAAAAATAAAAATCACAGAGGCAATCAAATACCATCAAAAGAAAGCTCTATTTGTGGGAAGAAAAGGACGCAAATTTCGTTTGGTTACAAAATTGCATGACCGCGCAATTACCAGTTAAAGTAGTGCAGTGCGAAATTGAAAAAAGACCTCTGGTCCTTTGGCTGCCAAATGGTCCGGGGCTGAAGTGGTTAATCAATAGCCAGAAGAAGGTCAGTCTTGGAATCATTTGATACTGTCAGCATTATTCAGTTACCATTTCTTTAATATTTTCTTTAACTTGATTGTACTGAATTATTATCTTATCTTTATATCTATATATATATCTGTATCACTTATTGTCTGTATCTTTATATTTTTTCCTCCATAATGTTATAAAGAAAATTTGAAGTGGGGGATGAGCAAATCAGTCTTCAAATTAGGCAATTTGAATTAAGCCTAAATGTTTCCATGGTGGTTTCCTGTCTGTCTGTGGAGAGTCATGCAATTCTAACCAATCTTGTTTCAAGAGTTCTATGGTTCTTTGCACATTGGAGAAGTCTGTATAAATATATTTTGGCAAATATAATGAATTCACAGTTCAAGTGATAAGCTCATGTCTGCTGTAATTCCTGCTTTTTGAGAGGAGGCAGAAATTCTCATTACAGTAAATAAAAGCTGAGTCTGTTGATCAGTGGCAGCTGGTGTTTTTTCTTTTGGGGGGTGGCAAACAGCCCCCCCCCGGTCGTCGTTGGCAACTCCCCCCAAAGGACAGTTGGGATATCAAAGCACTGTACTTACCCCATCTAAGAAGTGGGCGGGCAGCATGTCCAGCGGCTTTCTTCCTCGTCCTGTGGTATGGATCATGGAGCCTTCCGCCATGCATCCCCCTCCTCCTCTTAGGCGTCTAAAAGGATCGCCTGACTTTTCAGCCAATCGGGTAAAAGGGTATCAGACCCGCGCATCCTGATTGGCGGAGAGGTGATTCAGTGTTAGAAAAGCAAATATTAATTTGCTTTTCTAACACACCTGGGTGGGCTCCGAGCGCAATGCTCTATGCCACAAGTACAACATATTTTGGCTCTAATCAGGTGCTTCAAAAAAACACACCCACCACTCTAATTCATGCACCCGGCGTTCTGAAAGGGGCCAGATGCATGAATAGGGGGTGGCCGTGGCAGCCATGGATAGATTCATGCTATGCATGAATCAATCCATCAAGCATATAGGTGGTGGCGTGGATAGAGGGGGGGGGTGCCCGTGTGCCCTTAATGGATGGGCAGCCACTGCTGTTGGTGCTGTTTATCTCAACATTGTTAATTATACCACAAATATGAAGACATGATTGCATAAGAGTGACTCTAAGTACAAATGCTGCGCAGTACTGCTGTACATCCAAAATGTTCTGTGCCATTGGTTCTCTATATTTGCACAGGCTAAATCAAGAGAGCCAATACCTGCTTCCACCTTTGCCCAAGATCTGACTATACCTTTCTCTCTTTGGCACTGACCATGGTGAGAAGTCTTGACTACACAAAGAATGCTATGGCTGGGGGGTGAATGCCAGAGGTTGAAAGGAACAGTTTGCTCACACTGCATCAGTAAAGCTACAGCAGTGGAGGGTTGTAATACCGTTAGTGGTTCAAGTCTAAATGTAATGATCCACAGAAATTGAACTGTATGTACACCACACTACCTATGATAATGCTTAGGGCAGCAGCAATATTAGTACTGAGATGGCACCAGCGAGGCAGACTGGCACAATTTTATTACACACAATTACAATACAAAATTTGCTATGACCAATGGAAATGTATCGAGGATCAACCTGGTGCTCCAGACCAGGGTAGTTAAGCCTTGTACACACGATCAGATTTTCCGACGGGAAATGTGTGATGACAAGCTGTTGGCGGAAAATCGGACCATTTGTATGCTCCATACATGTAACTGCCTACTCCCAAACTGTCATTTGAAGTAAAATACATAGCCAAGGATTATTCTACACAATTTTTTTATTGTGCATTAAAAAAAGAAAACAAATAAAATTAGACATGCTATCTGCCAATAGAACTTTAAAGTGCATTCTATGCATCCAAAAATATAGAAAGTATACCAAGTCAAATCATTATTATTCAACCAAAGAATTTAATAAAAGCCTCATGCATGTGTCCTGCTTTTTAATATAGGGGGTCAACAATACCAAGAGTTGGTTAAAGCAGGGGTCTGTCATCTGGAGATAATTCCAAAAATCCTCTGGATTATTCTCCTGGATCTCCCGCAACAAAGGCATATGACATAATTGGTCACGATTAATAAAGCCACTCATTTTTAGTCCAAGAACTCCTCCTCTTCCTGTTCCTGGACTTGACTTGGGTCAAAGCAATAACTCCAAGGCCAATAATAATAAATAACACGTTATCTCCTCCGATTCTGCAACATGTCTGGTTGACGAATGGCTGTTCAGAAACTAAATGAAAAGCGCGAACT
Source organism: Lithobates sylvaticus (assembly GCA_028564925.1). Classification (NCBI taxonomy): domain Eukaryota; kingdom Metazoa; phylum Chordata; class Amphibia; order Anura; family Ranidae; genus Lithobates; species Lithobates sylvaticus. The sequence goes on along the minus strand of CM053036.1, from coordinate 38,049,045 downwards.
GAAAAGCACTAAATGAAAAGCGCTAAATGAAAAGTGCAAAATTAAAAGCATGAATCACTCACCAAACTTCTACTAACACAAAATTAGCAGAACAAGCCCAAAGGGAGGCACTAAAGAGCTGAAAAAACACGTAGTACATCAGTACGTTCGTGTTTGTTGGCCGACAATTCATTACCGTTTGTATGCAAGACAAAATCCAGGCACACGCCTTCGGACAAAAGTGCTAAGTTTTGCCTGCGGAAAATACAATCGTGTGTATGAGGTTTAAATCCATACTAAGGGGAAATGCTGCTATTTGGAGAACCTATGGGCCTTGATCAGTGAAGTGCATGACCAACCAACTATCCACCAAACAACTCACATCAAACAAACAAAAAAGTAATGCATTGCTTACTGGGCCAAGTCCAAGAGAAAAAGGGAAGATTCAAACAGACATAATGGGGTTGATTTACTAAAACTGGAGAGTGCAAAATATGGTGCAGCTGTGAATGGTAGCCAATTAGCTTTTAACTTTAGCTTGTTTGGTTAAGCTTTGACAATAAAACCTGAAAGCTGATTGGTTTCTATGCAGAATTGCAGCAGATTTTGCACGCTCCAGTTTTAGTATATCAAATAGCCAAAAGCGATTTGCATAACTGTAGGAAAGACTTAATCCTAGAATACCTAACTCTTGACTTCAGAAGAACATGCCCAGAGAAAAGATCATCCAGTCAACAGCCAGAAGCTAAGGTTAAACACTCCCAACCCTTGATTTCAAGGAGAGTAATGAAAAAGAAAGCATGTTACCTGCTAGGTAACTAGTCTCTTAAAGCAATAGTTATGAATGTGAGAGACCTCACAGCATAAAATCTAAATGCAAAGAGGGGCAAAGAAACCCTTAAACTTGGAAAGACTGACTGGTACAAAAGCCAAATCCTTCTTAAGGAGAGGGAGACCAACAACACCTGCATAAAGGGGTAGGCAAGGAGGAGGATATCTCAAAAGCAAAACTAGTATATAAGAACATCAGGATTAAAAGGATGAAAAAGAGTCCTTCCAACCAATTTATCAGTGAAATTCCTAAAGTTAAGAACACCAACAACCTGTTTGGTGACATGACCAGGCCTTCTTCTGACGCTTTTAAAATCAGTTAATTTTTGATATAAAATTACTTAGAATCCTCAAACACTATAAATTTAGACCCTAGAGAATAAAATGGTAGTTGTTGCATTTTTTTGTCACACGGTATTTGCGCATCAGTTTTTCACTTTAATTCATTTTAATGCAAAATCACAATATATAACCCAATTTTTAAATATAGAATTCAAAACATAGTGCTCTTTAACCCTCCACAGTGGCCCGCTGTGCATCTTAACCTCCCACAGTGCCCTCATACCCTCTGAGAGCCCCTCCAACTTCCCAGAGTAACCCCCAACCTCTCACAGGGTCTTCCAGCCTTTCACAATTCCCCCCAAGCTCCCCCAGAGCCCCCCAGCCTGCTGCAGAGCCTTTAGCTCCCCCAATAGTGACCCCAACTTCCAGAAGTGTCTCACAAAGCCTTCCCAGCCTGCTGCAAAGCCTCCAGTCTGCCAATAGTGCCCTCTACCTCCAACAGTGTCACACAGTGATCTCTGGCAAGCTGCAGAAACTCCAGCCCCCCCCCCTCAAGAGTGCCAGCACCTTCCAGCAATGTCCCCCAGTGCCCCCCAACCTCCCACAGTGCCTACCAACCCCTGAAGTGCCCCCAAAAAGCCCCCAACCCCCTGGAGACATCCCCAACTTTCTCCAGAGACCCTTGTCCCAGCCACCTCCAGATCCTTCAATCTCCACTGGGCTACTGAGTCTCCCGCAGAGCCTCAAGCCCCCCCCCCCCCGTGATAGTGATCCCAACCTCCAAGAGTGTCCCACAGTACCCCCTGGCTTAATGTAGAGCCTACAACCCCCCATAGTGACTCTGAAAAGCCCCCAACCCCCTAAGGAGACCCCCACCTCCCTCCAGAGACCCTGTCCCCACAGTTGCCCCTAACCCCCTCCAGAACCTCCATCCCCATATACAACTTTCTATTACATTCTTTGCATTCCCATACTCTTATTGTGTGAGTATCATTTTTTTTTTTTTTTACTGTTAAGAAACTGAAGATTTGGAAGAATTTACTGGGCCCTGACCTACCTCAGGTTATGAACCACTGGCTCAGAGCACCCTTCCCCCACCGATCATCAATTAGGCTACACATTATTCCCAAGAGGGTTTTTTAACACAATATGTATATTTCCATTTAGGCAAAAGTTCTTATTGCATTTTTTTTTTTTAAATAGAAGATGCTTGCTTGCAAATCTGTAAGATCCAGCTGTGTATGCTGGCAGCAGAAGGAATGACAGAAGCCTGCATTTGGATCTAAGCTGAAGGATTGATCTCTTAATTAGGGCTACGAGATTTGCATGCTCTGAAAGTGAACAACTAGCTCCACCTGCTTGCAGCATCAAGACTACGTCTCATGTACTATTCATCCTTTACCTATACGTCACATTAGAAATCCCCACTAAGCAGTCTACACAGCTATTGTCACTAAAGACCCACTGAAATATTTAAGCAGAAACTCTCTTATAAACACTGATTATTAGGACGCCATACATTTCTTTCTTCTCTAAAAGCAAAGTGTATTTTAACCACTTCAGCCCCGGACCAATTGGCAGCCAAAGGACCAGGCCCCTTTTTGCGATTCGGCACTGCGTCGTTTCAACTGACAATTGCGCGGTCGTGCGACGTGGCTCCCAAACAAAATTGGCGTCCTTTTTTTCCCACAAATAGAGCTTTCTTTTGGTGGTATTTGATTGCCCCTGCGATTTTTATTTTTTGCGCTATAAACAAAAATAGAGTGATAATTTTGAAAAAAATGCAATATTTTTTACTTTTTGCTATAATAACTATCCCCAAAAAATATATATAAAAAAACATTTTTTTTCCTCAGTTTAGGCCGATACCTATTCTTCTACATATTTTTGGTTAAAAAAATTCGCAATTAGCGATTATTGATTGGTTTGCGCAAAAGTTATAGCGTTTACAAAATAGGGGATAGTTTTATAGCATTTTTATTAATATTTTTTTTTTTACTAGTAATGGCGGCGATCAGTGATTTTTATTGTGACTGCGACATTATGGCGGACACATCGGACATTTTTGACACATTTTTGGGACCATTGTCGTTTATACAGAAATCAGTATTTAAAAATAGCACTGATTCCTATGTAAATGACAGTGGCAGTGAAGAAATTAACCACTAGGGGGCGGGGAGGAGTTGGTGTGACGTGTTGTGTTTTTTTTTTTACAGTAGGGGGCGTGGCTGTACGTCTGACGTCATTGATCGGCTTTCCCGATGACCGGGAACAGCCGATCAATGACAGGCAGAGTAGGAAGCGCGGGGAGAGGTTTGTTTACACATACCTCTCCCCATTCTTCAGCTCTGTGACTCGATCGCGGGACACCAGCGGCGATCGGGTCCGCTGGTCCCGCGGCCGTGGTCACGGAGCTCCCGACCGGGTCGCGAGCGCGCCACTGGCGGCGCGCGCGCGCGACCCCACGGCTAGGCAATTGAAGAGAACTTATATATAAGTCCTTTTGCCTGCCCGTGCCATTCTGTAGACGTATATCTACATGAGGCAGTCGGGAAGCGGATAATCGATTCCATCTAAAGCAGGCACATATAACAGGATTATATAATAATGAGAAAAAGTTAATATAAAGCAGGCTTTAAAAGAAAACTGTGCTGGAAAAGCAGTAACTACAGAACTACTAAGACATTATCTACGGGGCCACTAAACAAAACAATGTACATCTAACAAAAAAGGCAAAACAGCACCCCCAAATACAGTTAGATGAAGTCAGATGAACAGAAGGTATTCTCACTCACTGTGTTATATTTCTTGGACCCCCATACAGGCACGCTACTTTTACTGGGGTAATCACCCTTCATCTAACTTCATTAACTAACTATATTTCGAGGCGCTTGTGTGGAACCACACTTATGACATGGAGCGAGTACAAAAGTACAAAAGTATACACCAATCAGCCATACCACTATGACCACTGACATGTAAAGGGAATATCTCTGAAAGGGCATCTGAAAATTGGTGGGATACATTAGGCAGCAAGTGAACATGTTGTCCATGAAGTTAATGTAGTGAAAGCAGGAAAAAAATGGGCATTGCAGTTTGTTGTGTATGGTGCTGTGAAGCCCATGGTGACCCATGTCCACAGCCAAAAGCTTCTACAATGGTCACATGAACATCAGAACTCAACTACGGAGCAATGGAAGAAGGTGGCCTTTGATGAATCACGTTTTATTTTACATCATGTGGATGGCTGGGTGCGTGTCTGTTACTTACCTGGGGAAGAGATGGCACCAGGATGTGGTATAAGAAGGCAAGTTGGCAGAGGCAGTCTGATGCTTTGGGCAATGTTTTGCTGGGAAACCTTGGGTCCTGCCATTCATGTGGATGTTACTTGGGTGTCCATGCCCCAATGGGTCAGGGCTGTTTTAGAAAAAGGGGGCCATACTCAATATTAGGTGGGTGGTCATAATGTTATGGCTGATCGGTTTATGTCTTATAAGCCTCATACACACGATCGGACCGTGGACCAACTTTCCCGTGGATTTTTGTCCAAAGGGCGTTGGCCCCAAGTTGGTATTGCATACACACGGCAGGACTTATTTCAGCCAACTTTCACCAAATCACTTGGTTTTTCTGCTCTTTACCGCCATCTTTGGTCAACTTCTGTATTGTTGTCTGATCTTTTGCATTGGTTCTGCATTGGTTTGTACAAAAGTCCGTTGGTTTTGTGTACACACGGTCGGACTTTGGTCCATCAGACTTTTGTTGGCAGAAAGTTGGTCCGTTTGCACAGCCAACAAAAGTCTGATGAAACCTGGAAAAAGTTGGTCCGATGGAGCGTACACACGGTCGGATGTTGGTCCAAAACAGCTAATTTGCATGTTGGTTGTCAAAAAGTCTGATCGTGTGTATGGGCCTTTAGACTTACAATTCTGTATTAAATATATATAGAAGAGTTATATATTTGGCTATAGACCTTATTGAGTTCACTTTTTTTAATGTCTTCTATATTGTTTACACAATCTTTATCTAATATAAGTATTTATGTGTCAAGTAGGTTTTAGATGTTTTAGATCCTTGAAGCATTTTGAGCCACACTGCACACAAGCCATGTCATAAAGGAGTGGCGTCACCTGCAAAATGCGCTGACAGGGGTTTATTTAGGCCGGGTTCATATATGTTGTATACAAACACATTTAAATATTTTTATATTTTCATAAAATATGGGTTGGATAAGCCTTTAGTGTTGCACATAAAGTCCTTTTCTATCTCTGAAGCTGGCCATACACTGGTAGATTTCCAAACAAATGTTTGTTCGAACATTCGTATGAAAATTAATCTGGAGATTGCCATTGGTATATATGATGACTTGCCAAATGTTGTTTGTCGAGCGAATGAACGAAAATCACATTTACTATTGAAGTTTGCTGGAAAAAAAAATTCCATCCTGCTCCTTCAAATTTTCTTACCACTGTGGTCATAAATGACATTCGATTTTACCCCATTAAAGATTAAAAAATTGAGTGAGCATTCTTAAAACTCATTTTTTAATTACATTTTTCTGGAGCTCCACCCAAAAGGGAAAGTTCTGCTTTAAGGCCTCCATCACTCCATCACTAAAAATAGCATTTTTTTTTGCATGGGGGCAGCAGGTAACTGGTTTTGACAGGTACCTGCTCGACACTTCCGCTCAGATCGCCCAGGCGATCTGACTAGAAGTTCTCCCCCCCCCTCCCTCCCTGCAATCTTCTGGGACATATCACAGGTCCCAGAAGATTGCAGGACCATTCACAATATGCAGCGTGACTCATGCCTGCGCAGTGGGCATCCGGCTGTGAAGCTGCAATCTGTCATAGTGTGCCCACATTTAAAATGCCGGCGCCGGGGAGAGAAGCCCGAGGGAAGGGGCGGATCGGGTGACCACATCACTGGACAGGTGAGTATGTTTGTTAAAAGTCAGCAGCTACAGTTTTTGTAGCTGCTGACTTTTAATAAACCAAATAACAACTGGCGCTTCACTTTAAGCTAGCCTAACTTCCAATTTTAGACAAAACAAAGACTTATGCCTCGTACACAGGAGCGGAAATTCCGCCAGCAAAAGTCAGATGAGAGCTTTTGGTCAGAATTTCTGACCGTGTGTATGCTCCATCGGACTTTTGCTGGCGGAATTTCCACCAGCAAAAGATTGAGAGCAGGTTCTCTATTTTTCGGATGGAAAAAGCGTTCGTCTGTATGCAATTCAGACGCACAAAAAAACATGCATGCTCGGAAACAATTCTACGCATGCTCTAAAGCATTGCACTTCATTTTCTCGGGTCGTCGTAGTGTTGTATGTCACGTGTTCTTAACGGTTGAAAATTCTGAGAACTTTTGTGTGACCGTGTGTATGCAAGCCAAGCTTGAGCTGAATTCCATCGGAAAAAACATCCAAGATTTTTCCGACGGAAATTCCGCTCGTGTGTACGGGGCATAAGTTTATACTAAATCTAATTTGTATAGAGTTTTGAATGGTTAAGACTGCTAATTTTTTTCTCCTTTTATACAGTTGTCACCTGAATAAGTTTACAAATTTAAAAATGTTGTATGTTTCATGACTTCCTGTACTAGACACAATGGTCAGAAGGACCAAATCTAGAGGTGAGTCTTCTCAGCGGGGACACAGACAAAAAGCCAGAGAGGGGTTCTGACTGTTTTGACTTTACATACACTTTAATAACCAGAGAAAATGTGACTAAATTATAGAGATACATGCCAGTATTGCATCAAATAAATAAAATCCATACAAATAAAGCCAAAGCATAAAGAATAAACATTATACCTGGAATCCCTGCTTGCAAGTGAAATATCCATATAGCTCTTTACAATATAATCTAATTAACCTGTCAAATCCTAAAGCAGTTGGTCGCAAAAAATCAATTTCCATGAATTTCAGATGTTCTGGGTTGATGAATAGCTCCTCAATAAACATCCTTTCAATGGCATGTTAAAGTAAAATTGCCAAGTATGTATTAAGTGCCCTAGTTTCGAGCGGTGTATACAGATGAATTTATTTAACTTTAAGTTGTAATTTTATTTCATTATTCACAATTGCCTTCTGTGTATATTTTCATGTTTGTCTAAATTTCCATTGGCTTAGTTATCATTTCCCAGCTCACAACGGGATTAGAATTTTAGCCATTAAAATCTACTTTGGCATGCTATTGACTTTGCTCTGTGATAATTATCACATTAATCAATAACCATTAGGAAGCGATCACAAAATGACAAATATGTCAATTGAAAATTTTGACAAGTCACAACATAATTGATTATTGTTGTTAGGTGCGAAAAATCTACTGGGACAAAAAAGATGTATGAGCACATTTAAAATAGTGTTCGTTTTCTATAAAATATTGAAATAGGTCACATCAGTCCAAGAGCCCTCATTAAGAAAAACGTGACTGATCACTAATTAATGGAAACCTTGACAACCCAGACAAGTAGAAATGGTTCTTCAACTGGGTGTATATCAAAAGAGGCAAGATATAAAATGTATTTATAAAGGCTGGAAATAATTTTTCCATTTTTTTCCACAATGTAATCTGTAATCTATTCATAAAAACTAGTTTAAAGGTAAAGTTCATCATACAGTTTCATTACTTAGTCATTTTTATATTTCACAGTTTTTTCCTTCACTACTTCCAACCTAAAGCTACTGCTAGGAGACAAGACACATACGATGCAGAGACATCAGTTGGCTGCCTCTGCCTGGGCAGACTAAGCAATGTCTTTTCCTCTGGATCAGCAGCTTTGTTGGATCCAGAAAAAGACTGCTCTGGGTCACAGGTAGCCATAACCTAACATTTAAATTTAGCTGGATTCTGTCCCTTAAACTACTGGATGATAATATCCAGCACGCTAAATACTATAATTTTTACACAGCCAGATGTGTCAAGTGTTAACAAAAAATGAATGTGAGACTGCAGCCTCTTCCTTTAATGTGAGACTGCAGACATAAAGTAGGGCTTAAACAACTAAACACATTGGCCTGTATTTCTGGGTTTGTAAAAAAAAAGGGAAAATACATTTTTGAAAAAGGGATAAATAATAATAAATGGATTTTTGTACTCACCAGAAAATCTTTTTCTTCAGCAGTTCATTGGCGGACGCAGTCTATGACCTTTGGATATACACCTTGCATCTAATAGGTTGGACATGAGGTAAAATTAAAAGTATATACTGTAGCTCCTAGTGGCTACACTCTTGTACATACTAAACAGGTTTGGGAGAAGCAAACAGTAAACAATTGATAGTAAGGACAAATGGCCTTCTACAGCATTATCTTAACTATGGCAACAAGCCAACAACAGAACTTTAACAATGGTGAATGGTGCGATTTGTGTCCCCTAATATAATACTGAAAAACATATTTTACAAGAGTACCTCTTTAAGATAAGAAGAGGAATGACAGAAGAAGGATATCACAATATCCTTTTCAATGTTGAAAGGAGGACACAAACTCAGGTAGACAGGACAGTCTGGGCTGCAAGATAACAACCTGTTAGTGAAAGTGAAGACAATAAGGAAGGCCACCTTCCCATTATGGAAGCGACCTCATGCAAAGGCTCAAAAGAAGGACCCTGATTAAGGTCTAATGGAGCTTGATAGATAGGACAATGTGAGTATCACCTTAAATAAAGGTTTAAGCCAAGTAATGAGTAGCCAAGGGTCACTGAAACAGAAAAAGTTAAAATAGGTTGTGAATGTCTGCCAGATTAAGCATGGTGGTTCACACTCTGAAGGGGAGGATGAGAGGGGGAGAGAGCTGGCTGGTCATGTGATCGCAATCTCAGCTCTTAAATGAGATATTTACAGCATTTATATTTATAAATCATTCACAGAGGGGGACACTGCAATAGGAGGCAGTGCTGATAGTGTATACAGGTTAGTGTTATGAGAGCAGAAGAAGGGGGGATGGGCGACTCACACACAGACAGAGGGGAGGAGGACAAAGGAGCAGAGAGGAGAGCAGATAGCAGGCTGCTGATGACAAAGGCACATAAACTGACAATGGTGTCAGGGCTCAGCAGCCATGATACACCCTGGTCAGTTTACAGAGATGTGGGAAGAAACTGGCAGGATCAACCAGGTTTTTTAGGTGTTACAGGGGGCCAAATGACACAGGACAAGCACTGTGTCATATAACATGCTTTAAAGGAGCAGGATCCATTTTTTTTACTTTTGTTTATTTATTTTTGGGGAAGGATATTTTTCCCTGAAATATTTTTGGTGTTGTCAATGTTTTTTGTTTGTAGGTTGTTAGTCTCACTTTGATTTAATTGTCTGCGCTGCATTATTTTGCAAAATCTTCCTCAAGATGTTGTGACTAATACATGTTTAAATCCTTAAGAGACTGTCTGTTTATGGGTGCAGTCCATTCAACTCCTGTTCATTTCCTCTGCAAAATGGTCAGACCTCAAAACTATATTCTGTTATGCCCTGTACACACGGTCAGAATATCCGACAGAAAATGTGCGATCGGATCGTGTTGTCGGAAAATCAGATCGTATGTGGGCTCCATCAGACTTTTTCCGTCGGAATTTCCGACACACAAAGTTTGAGAGCAGGATCTAAAATTTTCCGACAACAAAATCCGTTCGTTTTAATTCCGATCGTGTGTAGACAATTCCGACTGACAAAGTGCCACGCATGCTCAGAATAAATTAAGAGACGAAAGCTATTGGCTACTGGCCCGTTTATATTACCGACGTACGTGTTGTACGTCACCTCGTTCAGAACGATCGGGTTTTCCGACAACTTTGTGCGACCGTGTGTATGCAAGACAGGTTTGGGCCAAAATCCGACGGATTTTGTCGTTGGAATGTCTGACCGTGTGTACGGGGCATAAGTGTCTCAAATCAACATACATGTGTTTTTTGCTTTCCTTGCTCTTTTCCAAGTCCTGTTTTGTTGAAAATTTGGCCTGCAGATGCATGCTCAATCCAAGTAATGCATATTTTACGCCCCCCTAAACAATTTTCATGCAACAGATTTCCCAGCTGCAGCTTAACTAGGGGCTGATTGGCATGGAAAAACAAAAAATGCTGTGGTTTGTCTAAAAGCTACTTTCCTGATGCCTTCATGGTAGCATATGCATGGATTGTGCATATGCTGCCATGGATAGGCACCAGGAAAGGAAAATTGCAGGTCAGTATTCAATTTTCCATTTTAGCGCAGTGGTTCTCAGTCCTCAAGTACCCCGACAGGACATGTTTTGGGAATTTATCTTAGCTAAAATAGCTGTCCAAAATACCAAGCCACTGACTGTGATTTAAAGCACCCATGCAAGATGAAGGAAAACCTGCAAACATGACCTGTTGGGGGTACTTGAGGACAGGGTTGAGAACCACTGGTTTAGAGCACTGAGCTAAAATCTAGCTCAAGGCAATCCTATTCTAATTGTGGGCATTTGAGGGAAACCAAGTGAGTATTAGAACCCCTGCTTGTCTTTTTTAGGTTAGGCTTTGTGTCCCTTTTCTAAAAATTTACTTCACTTTCTGTCACATACCCAAACAGGAAGTGAGGGCAAAACCCTACCAATGTCTTTCCTTGGGGACACACAGGTCAATCTAACTAGTGTCCCCATTAGGCAAATTGAACTCTAGCACTTTGTTGTGTACACCCCAAATTATTAGGTATTTTGGGGTTTATTAACCGCTTCAATACAGGGCTTTTAAACACCCTTCCTTACCAGAGCACTTTTTGCGATTCGGCACTGCGTCGCTTTAACTAACAATTGCGCGGTCGTGCGACGTTACACCCAAACAAAATTGACGTCCTTTTTTTCCCACAAATAGAGCTTTCTTTTGGTGGTATTTGATCGCCCCTGCGGTTTTTATTTTTTGCGCTATGAACAAAAGAAGAGCGACAATTTTGAAAAAAACACAATATTTTTTACTTTTTGCTATAATAAATATCCCATTTTTTTAAAAAAAAAAACTTTTTTTTCCTCAGTTTAGGCCGATACGTATTCTTCTACATATTTTTGGTAAAAAAAATCACAATAAGCGTATATTGATCGGTTTGCGCAAAAGTTATAGCGTCTACAAAATAGGGGATAGATTTATTGAATTTTTTTTTTTTTTTTTTTTACTAGTAATGGCGGGGATCTGCGATTTTTTTTTCGTGACTGCGACATTGCGGCGGACACTTCGGACACTTTTGACACATTTTTGGAACCATTCACATTTACACAGCGATCGTTGCTATAAAATTGCAGTGATTACTGTGTAAATGTGACTGGCAGGGAAGGGGTTAACACTAGAGGGCGCTGGAGGGGTTAATGTGTTCCCTAATAGACGTGATTCTAACTGTAGGGGGAGGGGACTTAAGGGGAGGAGACCGATCATGTGTTCCTCCGTACTGGGATCACATGATTGGTCTCCTCTGCACTGACAGGACGTGGAGCTGTGTGTTTACACACACAGCTCCACGTTCCCGCCCGGTCCCGTTGTTTTAATGGGCAATCGCGGGTGCCCGGCGGACATCGCGGCCGCCGGGCACTCGCACCGGGTCCCGAGCGATGCCGCGGGCGCGCGCACGCCCCCCAGGCGGCCGGGAATCCGAGGACGTCATATGACGCCCACCCAGGATGGTAGATCCACCTTGTGGGCGTCATATGACGGCGGGCGGTATTGAAGCGGTTAAAGGCAAATCCACTCTGCAATACAAGCGTACTTGCTGTAAATCTGAGGGGAAGCACTGGAGATTTTATCAACCAATCATGTAGAAGCAAAGATGCTGTTTTTTTTTTTTCTTGCATGTCCCCCTTGGATCTCCAGCAACTGCAATTCCAAGTGCACTTGTAGTGCAAAGTGGATTTGCCTTTAGTAAATCAACCCCAAAGTCCAAGATACCTAATAATTCGGGGTGTAAACAGCAAAATGCTAGAGTAAAATTTACCTAATGGGGAAACTATTTAGATTGACCTGTGTGTCCCCAAGGAAAGACATTGGTAGGGTTTGAATAACTTTGAAGGAGAAACTGGCAAAACTTGGGAGGTGTCTTCACCCTATCAAGGGTGCAGACATCCCCAAAAACTGACAAGACTTCTAATCCTCAAGCAGAAATAAGAAAGGATTTCATTTAGTTTAACTTTGCAAAGAACCATTCCTAAGTTCAACTGTGATGCATGCCAATGGCTCATTTAGACCTTGTCTAATAGAAAACAGTTGCCTTTCACTATAAACATTTGTTAGTCCAGTCCTGAAAAACTGCTTCTGCTTTACTATTCATTTCCATAAAAATTGGGTTTGTGCAGCTAGATGCGCCAAATTCATCTAGATGTGTGACCGCTGTGTATGTGACATCTGTTGTGTGCGTGGAGGTATGTACCCGTGGTGCATATCTGGTTCCCGGAAGCGGTGGCCAGCACACAGGAATGGCATCACGCCCCTCCAGGAAGTTGCTTGTACTGCTGCTAATTTCTTCCCACCACCTTGCCCCGCTCACTGTTCTCTGAGGAAGAGATGATCCTTTTTTGCAAATTAAGATCATTTTTTATTTATTTTTACATGGGGTGGTGTTTGTGTGGGTCATGTGTGTATGTCTAAATGATTTGGCCTCAAAACACACACTTACTTCCTGTGTACAGATTCACTGCTGGAGAGAGCCAGGTGGCTTGGCATTTTTTTTATTTGTTATTGTTTTTGGAAGAAGAACCCCTGTGAGGGCATCAAAGTGCATGTATGAACTTTCCTTTATTTTGTTCCTTTTAATAAAAGTGGGCTACCATGCCCTTAAACTAAAGTTCCTGTTCGCTGTGAAACTCACTGAAAAGGCATCTACCACTGAGCTAGACATCCCCCAATGTCACAATAGATATATCTATATATAGATGCAGGTTCTTGTGTCCACCAGCAGAGAGAAGTTGGGTAGATGCCACACTCCCAATTCTGGAGGCATAATAATGGTCTAGCACAGGGGTCTTCAAACTATGGCCCTCCAGTTGTTCAGGAACTACAATTCCCATCATGCCTAGTCATATCTGTGATTATCAGAGTTTTACAATGCCTCATGGAATGTGTAGTTCCGCAACAGCTGGAGAGCCGTAGTTTGAAGATTCCTGATCACTCTAGCATTTCTTGTATGTTTGAAAAATACAAGTAGGTCATGGCACAGCTACATTCCAAATTTGGCACTTAAGATGGTTATGCACTATGCAATCTGATAGGCCAATCTCCGTACAACTTGATATTTAGACAAAATAGGTTCACACATTCGATTAATGACTTTTCCGGTGCACCAATTAATGTATGAACTGGTGCAGTGCTGCCTTCTTAGTAAATCACCCCCAATGTGTTAATTTTCTCTATCTTTGGCCTCCAAAACAAGACACAAATTTTCTTTTTCAGATACAATCTGCTTGTTCTCTCCCTCAGAAATTGCAGCCTCTCCAATAAACACTTCAAATGTGTGCCGAAAATCTCTACAACTTTTGAGACTTTAATCTTAGAAAATAGACAGTTGTTGATTAGGCAATATTTTTTTCAAGATGCAATATGCCCACTCAGTTGCTCAGAAATGTTTATGTTTCCAATTTCAAACAACTAAACATAAATTTTTAATTTCCAGATGCAATATGTCTCAATACGTAATATCACTAAATAGCTGTGGTGCACATCTGTAATATGTTTTCATATTCAGTCTCAAGAAAAATACACAAATTTTCTATTTCCAGACGCAATCTTAAATTGTGACCTCTCCAATAAACACTTAAAAGGTGTGCTTCAAATCTGTACAACTTTGGAGTCTTTAAAGTGGATGTAAACCCAAAATGTTTTATTTTTTTTTTTTGATGTCATAATGTAGAGAATAAGATTTCCTTTCATTTGAGACCAGTCTTGCCACACAGATTTATTCGAGGCCTGAGAAATCCTCTTTTATTGTTCAGTTGGAGAAATCTTGACAAAGTCTTGAAAACTTTGTCAAAAACGCCCCCTTGCTGTGAGTGACAGGTGATTTACATATCTCATGCACTAGCCTGAGACAGGTTATCATCAGATCACTGGATGTTCTACTCTGCCCAGCTCTGACTACATACATGTCCCCTAAATCACTTGTCTGTCTATAGTCTGCTGACTGTTCACTACTGCATCCCATGATGAGAAACATCCAGTCAAAACACAGTAAAGCTGGGAGAGCTGGAGGGGAGGGGAGGGGCGTGTGAATTGTGAACTTTTTACACAGGATGTGCCTGTCTCAGGCTAGTGCATGATATGTAAATCATCAACAAGTTTATTAATAAATGTTTTTTAAACTGAACTTTACTATGGGATTTTCTTGCTCTTTCCTTGGGATGTGTTTTTGCTACTAAGACCTGTATATAAAAAGAGATCCAGTGACCACTTTTGGGGCATGCCATTCATGAGAGAGTGAGGCTTGAGACCATCCATACATGCAGGATTTGTCATCTTTAAGATGCTGATTTAGACCTCTAGAGTTCTGGGGACTAAGGATTTGGTAAGCGGCATTATAATCACTTGGTGTTTGGTGCACAGAAGCTGCATAAAGTTGCACACTTTTGGTGGACTTTGATATTTCATTTTTAGGACTTTACTATTTTTTGAATTTGTTTGTTCTACACTATATATTGAATTAGACGTTTTCCTGGAAGTCACCCCCTAAACATGTTGATTAAATGCATTGTGTATTTATCATGTTGTCCTTTACATCACCAAGAAATTAACTATCCCTGCTGAATAATAATTTTGTTCAAATATTTTTTGCTTTGGTTCATGTCCTCCAGGGGCACTACCCTGCTTCCAATGCCCTTTGTTTGGCAATCCTTTGCATATTAGTCCAATACTGATTCTAAGATTTGTCTCCTATTGATTTCAGTGGGGTTTGGATTCACCATCCTAACTATGGTACTATTTAGTGAAACCACTCAGAACCTAGCATGGGTATGTTTGGCTCATCACTATTCTTTATCCACATTTTCAGTTCTTGGATGGGGAGTCGATTCACCTTGCCACACTACTGCTTTAATCCTGGCAGTAGGGCATTCCAGTTTAATGGCTTCCTCTGTGTATGGTAGAGGCAGTCTCTCTGGAGATGGACTAACTCATCAGCCCCAGTACAAGGATAGTGACCTTGCACATCCCGACCACTGCCAGGGTTGTGTGTATCTCTGATAGTGGAGGGCCACGGATTTGGCTGCAGATCATTTGCCTAGCTACCTCTGTCTCTTCGGGGATGGCCTCTAGAAGCTGCTCAGGGAGGGGTGCTTATCTTTTCTGGGTGAACTCAGGGAGTTGTAGGAAATTAAGTTTAAGGGGCCTGTACCTGCATATGAGCATTGTAAGTAAATGGGAATTCCACTACTAATACCCCCACCATCCACACACACACACATTTCTTGGAACATCCTATGCTTTTTTTTCTTTTATTCAACGCTTTTTTCATTTTTTTCCATGCTGTCTGCTCTCATCATTCTCTCACAGGCCATGGCCGGTGTGATTATGTGGGGTCCTTGGCAGCTTAGGCTCACAGGAATTTGTTTAAATGATGCAGGCTGTCATTCAAAATGCAACCTGGAAGATAACCGACACTGGATTACAGAACGGTAAGTTTGTGGTGCACAGCTCCAAAGAAAAGGTTAACATTGCAGCAAGAGCCTCTTATATTATTTTGTCAACAGTAGAGCAGTAGAAAAAAAAAAAATCAAGCTTTAAAAACATGCCCATGTTTTTTTAACATTAAGGATCTTCAATGACATACACTTAGTAACATTCTCCCTAATGTGACAGTTTTGCTAACAGTTTCTCCCTGCACAATATTAAACACGTATATAATTGTAAAACCCATTCTCTTAAATATATCTCTTCATTTGACTATTTTTGCTTCTCTCAATTAGTGAGAGCTCCATGCAGTGAAATATGGCAGGCACTTTGGAAACCAAATGACTTTGCTAGTCCTGGGAGAGGCATATATACCCCAAGATCAACATTCAGCAGCGTAAACAATTTTTGATAACACTCTTTAGCTCTTGCCACTGCAAGAGAGTCTACAAAAAATGCAAAATATAAACATTTACAACTGGATTCTGTTAATTACCAGTACATAAAATGACACCTTCATTGTTTTGACTGTTATTCTGATCTAATTGCTGCTGCTTGTTGACGTACATCACTTCAAATAAGTAACCTGGAATTATTGATGTAATTAGCTCTGTCTTTTTGTAGAACTTTGTTCTAACCATATAAAAAAGAGCATTAAAAATTTATATTTTGAGAGCTCTTGATTCGCAGGTGAGACAGGCAACATACATTTTTAACTGAGAATTTTTAAGAACGTCACTGTAATAAGTAGACAAATTAGCAACAGGAAGAGTTAACCACAATTCTATACAAGCAGGTCATGAAAAGCTTTTCCCATTTCAGATATAGAAATAGGTGCCTGGGGTCACCTCAGAAGTGCCACTGGGAAAAGAAAAGAAAAGTTTTGACTATCTCTGTACCTCAAGGACATGGACAAGGATATGTATAGGTTTATATAAAATAAATGTAATAGTATATAGAATATAAAAACATTGTGGGACAACACCACATTGACAAAATAGTTAGATACAGTTGATAATTACAGCATTTTATGCTGCTTCAAACAATTATACAAAAAATTATATGAAGGTGACCCCCAGCGTTGAAGTGGGGTTTTGAATATGATGCGTCTTGGCGATAGTCCTTAACTAGTTTCGCAGCAATTGCTGCTTTTTCAGAAGGAGCCAGTCATAAGCATCTATTGAGATAAATCATAATCATAATTTCATGTTTAAACCATTATTTATGACATTGATATATATTTCAAAACATGAAGGTTATTTTCTTTAATATCATATAAAATGTATGTGAGGTCTGAGAGGGATACATAGGCACAGCTTACCTAGAGAGGGGGGAGACTGTGGTAGTGTGGCAGCATTACCAGAGGCACCCAAAGGCAATTTTCCCCCCATGGTGGACACGGGAAGCACGTCCTAGGACCACTGAATTTTAAATTTATATAGTTTACAGATAGTATGGTATATCTTCTGTCAATCATCTATAAGGCGTGAAGTGCAAGGAAACACAAGAGTAAAAAGAAAAGGTGGGAAGAGAGGGCGAGAGAGGGGAGGGGGAATTTGGGGGGGGGGGGTGAGGGAGGGAGGGAGGGGAATGGGGGTTTGAAAAAAAAGGGGGAGGGGGGAAAAAGAGGAAAGCAGAGAAGAGGAGGGGAGGGGAGAAAGTAAAAAGGGGAGGGGAAAATAGTGGGATCAGATAGAAAGGAAGAGTACAGATTAGACATTTAGAATTGAACGATAAATTTAGGTGAGGTAGAACAATTTAAAAACTGATATATTAGACTACTGACTTATTGAGTCAAAATATCCAGTATGACTCCCCAGGATAAGGAAATGCAGGAGTAATGATGGTTACAGCTGGTTCTTATTTAGCAGTTTATTGCCAGGCAGTTGTTGACTGGTGTTTATTTAAATGGAGATCTATTCAAGTGATGTGTCGCAGCAAGAAAAACTTCCCCTGATAGGTATATATAATTAAGGTAGTTAGAGGTCAGTAGAAAGAGGGGATATAGATTAAATTTCTTCTGCCAAATTTGCATAGCAGATAGTGCCTATAGCCATGCGTCTGTCCCCAATGCCAGGCTTGGCATTCGGTATATGGTTAGCATGGGGTCAGGATACAGTATATTTAAATATATTGCTGTTTAAATATCGCATGACTCACCGTTTGTCTCCTGCTTCCGTGTATTCCCGGGGAGCAGCCGCCATGCTAGGGGCCATTCTTATGTGCCTCCAACCCAGCTGACGTTCATCAGCTGGCTGACGCTGGTGGATGACGTCACTGGATCTGACTCTCCTCACCGTACATGCGCGACATTGCGCACACGCCTGCGACCAATTAGTGGGCGCGACCGGAGGCCATCGTCCTGGTGGGAATAGATTTTAGCTCTCTAAGGAGCATCATCATTCCCTGGAGAGGCGCGTGCCAGCTGCTGGGGGAGCTAAAACTCAAGCTGTCTCACTCCACAGTCAATCTAGGGCCAGTGCAAAATACAGCAAACATAACCGTGTATAACTTTGCATAAGCATGGGGTAGGGGACAGCCTGGTTGTGAAGGTTGACCATGGCTGTCCTACTAACCTTATTACAACAAATATTTATGAATATTGAGATATTAAACTCTGCATTTTATTTAAAATTGTAATAGTTATTAATTTTGATTCAATATTGGAATCAAAAGAAAAGAATTGAATCAGTGGGTCTCACTTTAGATATAAGTGCTTGCATTAAATATTGAAATCAAAATGTGGGCTGTAGGTCGGCTTGGTAAAGTTCTTTTAATAAATTATTCTATATAATTGAAAAGATGATTTGCTAGTGGATGTGACAACGTCACAAGTTCTTTCTCACCAGCATTAGAAAAAAGGAAGAAAAAATCAATGAGACACTAATACAAATTAGTAGAGGGGAAAGGCTGATAAGCCCTTAAAAATACTTTAAAATTAAAGAATTTCTTGCCAGTGTTATGTTCAAGTAATGCTTTGGCAAAAATTATTGTTTATTGACATGTGAGCTGGCAAGAGGAACCACAGTGTAAGGAATAGATATTCACACACCTGGAAGTGTTGATTACCTGTAGTGGACAGGGAGCAGCAGAGTAGCAGCATTTCAACCCATGGGCTAACAAGGGCTAACAAGAAAATAAAAGTATAGCCTCTCCTTTTCTGGCTGAGCTTTATTTACAGGTGATCCTGTGGTAACAGGGTCACTTAAAGTGGAGGTCCGCCCACGGCTTAAAAAATTAAAAGCCAGCAGCTTCACATACTGCAGCTGCTGACTTTTAATAATCGGACACTTATCAAGGTAAACTAATTTTAGTCTTTTTATAAGTTTAGCAGATCTAGTTCTTCTGTAGCTGTGATATATAGTTGATGATGGTTTTGAAGGTGGGTTACCAGCCTCTGTAGTGTTCAAGTTTGTCATCAAACTTGGTGAGATCTGCTTTGGTGAGCTCTTTGCAAAGCATGTATTTAGAAAACTGAAGCATGTCTCTGTTTTTGGACTTTGAATGCACAGTTGCATGTATAAGTTAGTTACATAGGCTGGTGCACTGAAACTATGTTCATATCCAACATTGGCTTAGATTGTTTGTTGAGTTACAGCTTTGAGGCAGTATACTTGGTAGGAGGTAACTAACTAGCCCTATGGTAAGGTGTATTGTCCATTAACTGTATACCAGTGTGCAAAAGCTGAGGTGCAAAAGCCTGATATGCTAGGGAATGGGTAGGCAGATTGTCTGGAGAGGTGGTAGCCACAGGCTACTGACCTTGGTTGAGGGATACAGCTGTTGTGACTGGGAGCTGAAGTTTCAGGAGAGCATTTGAGGAAAGTGATGCATGCAATGTAAAAGACTGTTTGCTGCTGTTACTTTCTTCACTTTCATTAGCAGCTAGCTATCAAACTTTTAACCTTGCCATGGCTGTGGTGTACTCACATTATTTCTTTAACTTCCATCTCTGCTCTCTTGCATGCAGCTTGTGCTTCCATCTCCATTTTCTTGCGTGCAGATTCTGCTTCCATCATTGCTTTCTCCCATGCAGTTTAAGTGGCTTCCACTACCATCTCTGCTTTCTTTTGGACAAAGGCTGTCTGAATTTAAAAAGCTTCAGCATTGGCACGGGCCTTTTTAAGTTGTTGGCTAGGAATTGGAAATCTTGTCTGTAGAGACTTAGCAGATCTTGATGAGTGTCTTGTAGATATAGAGTGATGAGATTTAGATTCATGAAGTTGTGTGATTCCCACTTCTGCGTTTTTATTTGTAGTACTAAACTGTCTCTCTCTTGATTAAGCTCATCAAATCCCTTTAATTCTTTCTGTGACTCTTCAGTGTTGTACCACTTTAAGAGGTTAGTAAATTGAATGCAGTCTTTGATAACTCTTTTAATTTCTCTTCTAATTGTTTGACAGCACCCTCTAGTTGCAGTACCTCATGAAAAGGTTGAGAAATGGAGGACATGCAATCAACAGTTTTAGACCACTAGTGATTAACATTAACCAGCAGTTATTCTTTATCAGCCTCATAATTCTGTTGAACCCTCCAAGTGGGTTTAACCAAGCATGTACTTTGTTTGCTTGATATGGAAGGAATTCTGGTTCTTGCTGTGTTTCAGTCTCCACAGAAAATGTTATGATTTAGTGACAATGAAAGACTTAAATTGCAGTCTCTGAGAAATGTATCAGTTGCTTGGCTGTGTGTCTGGAGGTTGTTTGTGAAATAGGTAGCTTTCTGTCTCACTTGTTTGAGAATGTATTATAAGCAGAAATCAGAATGGCATGTAGTAATGTAGGCAGCTTCTCCTGTATATATATATATATATATATATATATATATATATATATATATATATATGTATGATGCATAACTTGGCTTATATAGCTCAGTCCATTAAAAACATACTAGAGTTTTTTGTCTTGTAGGCTGTGGGATGCAGTGATTAGCTTGCAGGTATGTACAGGTTTGTATAACGATGGCAGCACTGCTGTTTATCCATAATCCATATCACATCTCATAGTATATTCCAGAGCTATAGATGATTTTTTGACTGGATCTAAAAGTGATTTTTTTGACCAGAGCTAAATAATTTTTTGACTGTTCTGCTTCCTCAATTTAAGCATTGCAAGTATGAGTCTTATAACTGATCCAGCTATGGTGAAATAGCTATAACTAACAATCTCAGCTGTGTTGGCAGACAGTGACTCGATCCAAATGACATCTTGCAGACTGTAGAAAGTTTTCATCAAAACCTTGTGCAGATGTTGACAGGTGAACATCAGAGAGGTCGAAAAAACATATTTGTCCAGCGTCAGCAGTATACAGTACATATGGTGAATTGTGGTGAAGGACAAAACCACTAAGCCTTTACAGGCAATGCATGTGTAACATGAAAGTTACTTTGCCCCACATAGACAAAGTGACAGATTCTCTTTAATATGAGGAAGCAAGAGACAAACTCTCTTGAATCAGAGGCAGGTGATTGCAGGGAGAAAGGGGGGCATAAAAAACAATAGGGGGATTTGACAATATGGGTGAGCCAATCTGCCAGATTTCATAGGCTTAGCAAGCTTAAAACAATCAGAGAGCTGTTAATGCAATCTAACAATTACTGAAAGTGCGCTAAACTCAATGTTCACTCCCTTTACTGTATTCCAAGTTCTCTATAATCTCCTCCTGCTGGTCCTCATGTTAATAAATTGATATGTACTGTACATTCTAAAGCATGTGCTAAGCAAGCTTCCTCTTTCTGCTTCCTTTATCATTCATCACATTCATCACATTTAAGCCTCCAAAGCAGGTTTGAATCTGATTATGTGAAATGTCTTTGTGCTACAACTTCTTACATCAGGCTTTCTGTATGTATAAGAGAACATGGAGCCTTTAGAGGGAGTGTTTGAGAATTCTTTACTTAAAGCAGGAGTTCCCAGCTTATCACATTGCTAGCCATAGGCAGAGGGTGGATTAGTGTACTACAGATATCCCTTCGTAAAAAAATAAGTACTACTCAGGGCTTTCATCCTAGCTAAGAATGGAATATACTTTTACTGCAACATACCGGGAAATGCAGTTATTTTTTGTTTAGCAGTGTTTCATGTTAATCAGATGTTTACAGCTCAAACATTGGTTATTACTGTATTTATCGATGTATAACATGCGCTGGCGTATAACACGCACACGAAGTT
Source organism: Lithobates sylvaticus (assembly GCA_028564925.1). Classification (NCBI taxonomy): domain Eukaryota; kingdom Metazoa; phylum Chordata; class Amphibia; order Anura; family Ranidae; genus Lithobates; species Lithobates sylvaticus. The sequence goes on along the minus strand of CM053036.1, from coordinate 38,027,183 downwards.
TAGGAGGGAATTTTTTAAGGAAAAAAGCTTTTAGGAAGCTTAAGGAAAACAACTTACATTTAAATGCCCATCAATGCAGCCTTATCAGTGTCCATCTGCAGCCTTGTCCGATGTCATTGCAGCCTTGCTCCAGTGTCATTTGCAGCCTTGTCAGTGTAGCCTTGCTCCAGTGTCATTGCAGCCTTGTCAGTGTAGCCTTGCTCCAGTGTCATTTGTAGCCTTGTCAGTGTAGCCTTCCAGTTTAAAAATGGGGGCTCTCGGCTCCTCTCGGTGGCTCTTGGCTCCTCCCGCAGTCCCTCCCAGTCCCACCCTATGATGGATATAACACAAGTCCAATGGCGGGACTGGGCGTGACTGTGAGCCGAGCCTAGCTGAGTACACTCGGCTATGTGTATCTCAGCGTCTCGCTTCGCTCACAATCGGCGGGGGATCAGCGTATAACACGCACCCACGATTTTCCCCTGATTTTAAGGGGAAAAAAGTGTGTGTTATACGCCGTTAAATATGGTACATTAGACAAAAGGAATATCAAGGGCTCATTATGGAAAAAAAAACTATAGTTCAGAAAAATAAGCATTGATCAAATGCAGAAGAGTACACAAAACACCAAATACTAAACATTTGAATTTTCAACATCTTTTAGAGAACAGCATGATTTCCAGACTTTCTCAAACCTCAGCAGGACAAGAGCTAAACCAGGGAAGTGTAAGCCCACCAGATAAGTGCAAGAGATTTCCCTTACCCCCTGCACACAATAGTCTGAGAACCTAAGTTCTTAATTATTCCAATGAATGGAAAAAATTCTTTAGACTAGTTTATAGTAAATGTTATAAACTAGGACTAGCAAATGTACTAAACTAGTATAGTTAAATGGCTTGGTATATTTATTCCACGCTGTCTTAAAGGGGTTGTAAACCCTCAATGTTTTTCACCTTAATGCATTCTATGCATTAAGGTGAAAAGCCTTCTTTAGTGGAGCAGCCCCCCCAGGCCCCCTGTTTTACTTACCTGAGCCTGGTCTTTCCCGCGACGGGAACAAGCACAGTGTCTCGGGTCCTCATTGGAGAGATTGATAGCAGCAGTAAACAAAATGAACTGGTAAGAGAAGGTGTGAATGCGAATTAAAGAGAAATGAGAAAAGGAGACATCTTGTTTGGGGGGGGGATCTAGGATTTCCAATAACACCGGCCCCCAGGGACACTATGGTCTAGAGTGATGATGTGAGAAATATGTCCTGCCTTGTAGGTCTTCATTCCACCTATGATGCTGTTTTGCATCAACTTAAGTGCAAAGGATGGAACAGAAACTGGAGTGTGCTGAACAAATATAATTTTTGGCAATAGACTCATTTTGACCAGGTAGATACGGCCAAACCATGAAATTAAAAAAGGATTCCAGGAGGAGCATAGCTTATGGAAACTGAGGTGGAAAATTGGCCTCTACTACAAAGTATCTCCTGTGATGTTTTATACTCTTTTACCCTATCTTCTTATTTTTTTGAGAAATTCTACATAAACATGCTTCTACATGAACTGTGAACATCTTGGAACTCCCACATTCTATGCACTTCCTAAAACTCTCAAAGATATTAAACAGCTACCAGGACACCCCAACTTTGTCAGCAAAGGGTTGTGCCACAGAAAATGGCAGCCAGTGGATAGATCTTCATCCCTGCCCGCACGTGGCAAACCTCACCTTTTTATACAAGATACTATACATCTTCTCAAAGTGCTTTATGGCCTGGTAGTACCTCCAGGTACCTATCTGGTTGCAATAGATGTAGGGGCTTATATTTAAGCATTCTGCACCGATTTTGACTTCAAGCAATTAATATAATCCTGAGAGAAAGGGTTTGAACTGGATGGACACATGATCAATTCGTGTTCAAATTGTTGGAGCACATCTTAGCAGGGTGTTACTATGGGGACTTGTTGTGCCCCATCGTGCACAAATTTGAACCTGAGGGGTGGGAAAGTGAATTGTTTGCAAATGAGTCCCTCTAGATGTACCTGTGCCACCTTTTTTTTTATGGCACAGGCACATCGATGATGTCCTCTTTTTGTGGTCTGGCTTTTTAGATGAACTAAATAGGTTCATAACTGCTATTTCTTAGAATAGATACAATATTAAAGTGGTTGTAAAGGCAGAAGGCTTTTTTGTCTTAATGTATTCTCCGCATTAGGGTAAAAAATCTTCTGTGTTCAGCTCCCCCCCAAATCCCCCCTAAATATTTACCTGAGCCCGATCTTGATCCAACGCTGTGCTCAGAATGATTTGAATGATGCAGACATTACGTTTGAAGCGCAAGCCCTCCAGTAGAGACTTCTCAAATGAGAGTATGCCAAAATCAGTTTAAAGAAAAAACAATCACAAAGCATGTCTACATGATAGACATTCGCTGGTATTTGGAGCTAGGCATATTGAACATACTCCTACAACACATGTAATCACACAATATACCCGCCATCATCAGAAGATATGAAATATAATTACTAAATACAGGTACCTTCTTATGCAAGCACATAAGCAAGAGCCCAAAATCAACTTTAGGTGATTCAAATCAATTCAAAATCACATGATACAAGGTAATTTTTAACAGGAAAAAGCGTGAGATTCACACTCAATCAGGGGTACTTTTTGTTGTGGTGCTTGTGCTCTTGGTTAAATGAAGGTGATATGTTCACCCTCCCTCATAAAGCTAATTTTAGATCCTGCTTAACTTCTTGTGTCACAACTGGTGGTGCTTTTTATGCCAGCAAGACCAAACACCAATCTAAATAGTAAATTTATGGGCACATCTATGCCATCGAATATGGTTGAGTAATTCCCTTAATTTGTAGGCATATAGGTCTGAAACAATTTTGATCCTCTAATCCTTATATTTTTTGCACTGAATTGGTTATATTCTAATTTAAAGCAGAGTTCCACCCAAAAGTGGAACTTCCGCTCCTTGTACTCCTCAGGTGCTACATTTGGCACCTTTTCGGGGGGGAAGGGGGGACAGTATACCTGTCTTTTCAATTATTTATACTTAAAGTGATACTAAACACACACTTTTATTTACATTGTCCCTTCTATTTTTGTATATGTATGATGGCACCTTATAATTATTTTAACCACTTTGTATCCAGGTCAATTCTGACACTTTGTTCCTACTTTTTTTGCTAGAAAACTACTTAGAACTCCTAAACATTATATATATATAAATTTTGTATATAAAAAATATTTTATGTATTTTAAATGAAAAAATACACTTTAATGAATAGAAAAATAAAAACAAAAAACAATAAATGTGAAAGATGATGTTACACAGAGTAAATAGATACCTAACATGTAACGCTTTAAAATTTCATCTACCTGTGGAATGGCAGCAAACTACAGTGCTTAAAATTCCCTATTGCTGACCCTTTAACCGCTTCCCGACCGCCACTGCATATATACGTCAGCAGAATGGCATGGGCAGGCAGAATCACGTACCTGTACGTGATCGTGCATGTGCCTGCCCGTGGGTCGCGCTCGGGAGCTCCGTGACCCCGGCACCAGCGGACCCGATCGCCGGTATCCCGCGATCGGGTTACGGAGCGGAAGAACGGGGAGAGGTCTATGTAAACAAACCTCTCCCCGCGCTTCCTACACTGACTGTCAGTGATCGGCGGTTCCCTGTCATCGGGAACGCCGATCAGTGACATCAGACGTACAGCCACGCCCCCCTACTGTAAAAAAAAACACAACACGTCACACTGACTCCTCCCCGCCCCCTAGTGGTTAACCCCCTAACTACAACTGTCATTTACATAGGAATCAGTGCTATTTAAATAGCACTGATTGCTGTATAAATGACAAATGTCCCAAAAATGTGTCAAAAATGTCCGATGTGTCCGCCAAAATGTCGCAGTCACAATAAAAATCGCTGATCGCCGCCATTACTAATAAAAAAAAAATATTAATAAAAATGCTATAAAACTATCCCCTATTTTGTAAACGCTATAACTTTTGCGCAAACTAATCAATAATCGCTAATTGAGATGTTTTTTACCAAAAATATGTAGAAGAATACGTATCGGCCTAAACTGAGGAAAAAAAATGTTTTTTTATATATTTTTTGGGGATATTTATTATAGCAAAAAGTAAAAAATATAGCATTTTTTTCAAAATTGTCGCTCTATTTTTGTTTATAGCGCAAAAAATAAAAACCGCAGGGGCGATCAAATACCACCAAAAGAAAGCTCTATTTGTGGGAAAAAAAGGACGCCAATTTTGTTTTGGAGCCACGACGCATGACCGCGCAATTGTTAGTTAAAGCGACGCAGTGCCGAATTGCAAAAAGGGGCCTGGTCCTTTGGCTGCCAATTGGTCCGGGGCTGAAGTGGTTAAATGCCTTTACAGAGTTCTGGTGCTAGAATTTTTTTTTCAACACCCGCAAAAGTGATCAAGTGGCTAATTAGCTACTCAAATCACTTCTGCTACAAAGGCAATCACTGGCTGAAAAGATCCATATTGGGATGATGCCTGAGGATGTCCATGGACGTCCTACAGGCGGCAAGTAGTTTAAAAAATAAAAATCTACGTACCTTTTTCCTAATCAATATACTGCTGTCACATGACCCAGATCTTTCCCAGTCAGTCTGCAGGGAAACATAAGCAGGAGGAGCCGCTAGTCGTGCTGCTGGCCACATGTTCAAAATAAAAAAAACAGCCTTTGGAATGCAGAGTAAAAATAAATAAATAATATCAATAAACGGTTTTAAATTGGCATATAAATATATTGTTAAAATCAAATCTTTATTATTTTGTGTTAATAACATGGGGCGGGCCGATTTCTGCCAGTCACAGGCTGGGTCATGCCCCTCCAGCCTGTGTTTTAGAATAAGAAGGGAGGTGAATCCTCCATAAATCAAGATGTAATATCCTGCTCCCATTGTGTTTAGCTGGTTGGGGGGAATGGAGTAGGAGGGAGGGACTGAGCTGTCATTTACCACTGTGTATACGCCCACATGTGTGACTCTATAGTCACATGGGCTGCTCAGATGTGATAGGAAGGAAACGCTCAGTAAAAACTCACTGAAAACTAAGCCTGTGCAGAGTTCCCAGCACAGCTGCAAAATCCCTAGCTGCATTGGGGACATGAACAGAAGGTGAAGATAGAAAGCAGAAGGATAATTTTTTTGCAGAATACAGAAAACTAATTTCATAGTGACTGAGTGAGTATGAACAGCATTTAATACAACATTTATAGATAGTATTTTATGATGTGGGTTTAGTGACACTTTATGCAATCACTGGGAAATGATAGTCAATATCTTTGAGGATATCTGTGACTTGTATTTGTATGTGTATCTGGCAGGGAACCTGTATTTTTATTTTTTATCTTTTTAATATATATATATCAATAAACAAGAGTCCTATTAAGATTAATTGTGACAGTATTTACATCAATGTTTATACCTTAAAAGTCCTAAGTATTCAATTTTGGTTTATGAAGCTTCAGAAGAAAGAAAAAGTGGCAGCATATTAAATGCACTGTAGAGAGGCCTGTGACTCCATTTAAAGTTAAATTATAGCCAAAACTGTTATCTTTTAGTTTTGGACAGAATAGTGAAGGATTAAAATGCATATAAAGTTTCTATTGCTGTCTGTGTCCCCGCTAGGTAGATTCATCCTTGCCATTTGTCCTTGTGACCAGTGTTACTAAGATATCAAGTAATGGAAAATTAAAAATGTTACAGTTGAAAAGGTGATGGTAAATATTTCCATGGGGACGCCTGTTTCCGTGAGAACTGTGTAAGTGGGCAACTGTTACTTCACTTACAAGTGAGATTTCATCTCACTTTGTTACATCTCCAGGACAGGAAGTCAAGGTAAATCTCCCCAATGGGTCACAGGCAGAAAAACATACGGATGTTTTAAACTTGTCATTTTTTGAATTATAGAATAAAAAGCATTTGCTACCCCATCAGTGTTAAAACATTCAAGGCTGAATAAAACATTTTATTTGCCATTTAATAAGCTTTGGAACATTAGGATGCATAAGTCAGAATGTTCTTCTCACAGTTTGCTGTGACAAACAATTGGAGAGAATGAAGAATGATGCCTGGGAACTTTATTCCGCTAAATAAGACATGAATATAGATGAAAAGACAAGCTGAGACCTTATTTTTCTTGCCAGTTTTAATATTGGAAGGCAAAATAGAGTTTGGAAAGAAGTCACTTGTTTTCATGAATTTATCCTAGAGATATCAGGCAAACAAAATGTTCTATGTCAAACAAGAAAAAAGGTCATTGTATATAGAGTATATTATTGCTAGAAAGTTAAGCTGTTGTCTATAAAGTAGGCTTACATATTTAATTCTCTATGAGATTATCCACCTCTAAGAAACACTTTAAGCTTTCCAGCTAATGTCGCTGTGCCACTTATTTATGACTGAAGCTGCTCTTAAGGCAATTGTTTCCTTAATCACTTTTCGAACAACTTCGTTCAGCTTTCCTTGGGCTGCTGTTCTTAAATCTGAGGCCAGCTCTAGGCAATGACAGTACAAGCAGTTGCACAGAGATGTGTCAGTGAAATGGCAGTAGAGGCATATGTGATTACAATTAGTATTTACCAGCACGGTTTTCTTAAAGGGGAAAGGGACAAAAAAACGAATTTGCCAGCCATTAAACACTTTTTGTGCACTCGTTTAATCCTGATTTCACCTTGTTACTAAGTGCTCAGTTTTTTTTTACTTTGGGGTTAACCACTTGCTTTTGCATCAGATCTAAGCCTGCCCATCAAGTATACTCCTGTGCCATGAGAGCACTTTTATTGGCCACCAAGGTAATCTTCCTGGACAAAGAGGGTACTTAGAGAACTCAGTCAAGTAATTGCAAAACCATTGTTCCTAATTTTTACTGACAGTCTACTGACTAGAATGGTACCAGCTGATTAGAGCAAAGCCAATGTAGCACCAATATTTTAAAAAAAGGGCCAAAATACATCCCTGGGAATAACAAACCAGTTAGCCTAACATCAATAGTATGCAAGCTCTTGGAGGGGACGATAAGGGACTATATACAGGATTTTAGAAATGAAAACTGTATCATTAGCAGTAATCAGCATGGATTCATAAAGGATCATTTTTACCAAACCAATCTATTAACATTCTATGAGGAGGTGAGCTGCCATCTAGATAAAGGAAAGCCTGTAGAAGTGGTATATCTGGATTTTGCAAAAGCATTTGACACAGTTCCCCATAAACGTTTACTGTACAAAGTAAGGCCAGTTGGCATGGACCATAGGGTGAGTACATGGATTGAAAACTGGCTACAAGGGCGAGTTCAGAGGGTGGTGATAAATGGGGAGTACTTGGAATGGTCAGGGGTGGGAAGTGGGGTCCCCCAGGGTTCTGTGCTGACCAATCCTATTTAATTTTTTCATAAACGACCTGGAGGATGGGGTAAAAGGTTCAATCTCTTTATTTGCAGATGATACTAAGCTAAGCAGGGAAATAACTTCTCCGCAGGATGTTGAAACCTTGCAAGAAGATCTGAACAAATGAATGGGGTGGGCAACCACATGGCAGATTTAATGTGGAAAAATGTAAAATAATGCACTTGGGTGGCAAAAATATGAATGCAATCTACTCACTGGGGGGATCAAGGATGGAAAAGGACCTGGGGGTCCTAGTAGATGATAGACTGAGCAATGGCATGCAATGCCAAGCTGCTGCTAACAAAGCAAACAGAATATTGGCATGCATTAAAAAGGGGATTAACTCTAGAGATAAAGCGATAATTCTCCCACTCTACAAGACTCTGGTCCAGCCGCACCTAGAGTATGCTGTCCAATTCTTGGCACCAGTCCTCAGGAAGGATTACTGGAAATGGAGTGAGTACAGAGAAGGGGAACAAAGCTAATAAAGGTATTGGATGATATTAGTTATAAAGAAAGGTTACGAGCACTGAACTTATTCTCTCTGGAGAAGAGATGCTTGAGAGGGGATATGATTTCAATTTACAAATACCATAATGGTGTGGTGACCCCACAATAGGGATAAAATGGAAGGGAGTTTAATAAGACACGTGGCTGCTCATTAAAATTAGAAGAAAAGAACTGCGTAGAGGGTTCTTTACTGTAAGAGCGACAAGGATGTGGAATTCCCTTCCACAGGCGGTGGTTTCAGGGGGCAGCATCGATAGTTTCAAAAAACTATTAGATAAGCACCTGAACCACCACAACATACAGGGATATACAATGTAATACTGACATATAATCACACACATAGGTTGGAGTTGATGAACTCGTGTCTTTTTTTAACCTCACCTACTATGTAACTATGTAAGAGATTATTAGTGTTATGGGCTTATCTCAAACACTAATCAAAGGTTCACTATAATACCAAAAGTATTGAGACACCTGCCTTTACACGCACATGCACTTTAATGGCATCCCAGTCTTAGTCCATAGGGTTGAATACTGAGTTGGCCTACCCTTTGCAGCTATAACCACTTCAACTGATCTGGGAAGGCTGTCCACAAGGTTTAGGAGTGTGTCTATGGGAATGTTTGACCATTCTTCCAGAAGCATTTGTGAGGTCAGGCACTGATGTTGGAGAGAAGGCATGGCTCGCAGTCTCCCCTCAAAGGTGTTCTATTGGGTTGAGGTCAGGACTGTGCAGGCCAGTCAAGTTCCCCCACCCAAAACTCGCTTATCCATGCCTTTATGGACCTTGCTTTGTGCACTGGTGTGCAGTCATGTTGGAACATGAAGGAGCCATCCCCAAACTGTTCCCACAAAGTTGGGAGCATGAAATTGTCCAAAATGTCTTGGTATGCTGACGCCTTAAGCGTTCCTTTCACTGGAACTAAGGAGCCAAGCCCAACCCCTGAAAAACAACCCCACACAATAATCCCCCCTCCACTAAATAATTTGGACCAGTGCACAAAGCAAGGTCCATAAAGACATAGATGAGCGAGTTTGGGGTAGAGGAACTTGACTGGCCTGCACAGAGTCCTGATCTCAACCCGATGAATTAGAGCGGAGACTGCGAGCCAGGCCTTCTCGTCCAACATCAGTGCCTGACCTCACAAATGCACTTTAGGAAGAATGGTCAAACATTCCCATAGACACACTCCTAAACCTTGTGGACAACCTTCCCAGAAGAGTTGAATCTGTTATAGCTGCAAAGGTTGGGCCAACTCAATATTTAACCCTACAGACTAAGACTGGGATGCCATTAAAGTTCATGTGTCTGTAATGGCAGGCGTCCCAATACTCTGGAGACTGCTCTTAGGACTGCTCTTAGATTATTGAAAGTTTTAAATGGCAGACGGTTTCACTTTAACCACTTGCCGCCCGCCCACCGTCAAATGACAGCTGGGCGATGCGGCTTTCTTTCTCGGTGGACGTCATATGACGGCCTCCCAGAGCGACCGCTCTTGCGCGCCCCCAGGGGCACGCAGCGCGATGATCATGACCGCACTGTGTTGCTAGGACACGGCGCGACCCCGATCTGTGTAAAGAGCCGCAGCTCTTTAACCATGTGATTGGCTGTGTCCAATCACAGCCAGTCACATGTAAACACGGAGATGCCGGTAATTGACACTCCTTGCCTTACACTGACAGAGTGTGAGAAAAGGAGAGCCAATCAGCGGCATCTAGTCACAGGGGACAGCTAGGTATGTAATCAGGGCACTGATCATCAGTGCCCTGATTACAATTAAGTGCCCACCACTGCCAGAAATCAGTGCCCACAATTGCCACCATTCTGTGCCAACAAGTGGCAGCAATCAGTGCCCACAAGTGGCAGCAATCAGTGGCCATTAGTGATGCCAGTCAGTGCTGGCTGTCAGTGCTGCCCATCAATGCCCATCACTGCTGCCCATCAATGCTGCCCATCAATGCCACCCATCAATGCCCATCAGTGCCGTCTACCCGCGCCGCCTATCCGTGCCCACCAATGCTGACTGTGCCCATCAATGCCACCTATATGTGCCCTCCAGTGCCGCATATCTGTGCCCAGTGCCACCCATCAGTGCTGCCTATCAGTGCTCATCAGTGCCCCATATCAGTGCCCATAAGTGCGGCATATTCGTGCCACCTCATCAATGCCCATCAGTGCAGCCTATCAGTGCCGCCTCATCAGCACCCATCAGTGAAGGAGAAAAATTACTTATTTACAAAATTTACTGACAGAAACTAATAAAAACTTTATTTTTTTCAAAATTTTGGGTTTTTTTTTTTTTTAGGAAGAAATAAAAAACCGAGGAGTGATTAAATACCACCAAAAGAAAGCTTTATTTGTGTGAAGAAAATGATAACAATTTCACATGGTTACAGTGTAGCATGTCCTCCCAATTGTCATTCAAAGTGTGACAGAGCTGAAAGCTGAAAAATGGCATGGGCAGGAAGGGGGTGTAAGTGCCCAGTATTGAGGTGGTTAAAGAGAATCTGTTGCTTCCAGAACAATTAATGCATCTGACAGTTTGATGCAACTATAATTTACTTGCCAAAAAAGGTTTATTTCTGAGGTAGCTGTAAGGAAACGTGGGAAGTGTAGAGTTACCCTTCAAGATTTAATAGTATTGTAACATAGATGTTTTTCTGTCTTTCTGTAGAAACTCACTGTAAATTCTGTTTATCTCACACTCACACATTTCCATAACAAGTTTTAGTTCTCATGGCTTCTAGTAACGGGTCTGCTTCCCATAACAAGTATGCTGTTTTGTACTTCCATATTATCAAAAAACTTACTGAGAATCTTATCAAGGACATATATTGCGTTGACATTTTTAGAGTAAATATTATGTTGAGTCCGAAAGAAGAAATATTATGAATCTTGCAGATCAATATTGAATTGTATAACAAAATGCTTAAATGGTTGAATGTGATTGGTTGTTCAATTGCGTTCTTCCCCTTTTTTGTATTGTATATGCTCTGTGAAACGGAAGTAAAGGCATTCTTTATCAAACCTCATACGGTGTATGGTGTCTGATTATCTGTCCGGACAGACAGGGTTTTTTTCCATTGACCGCCAAAGTCCAATTGAGGGAAAGAGGGGCTGATGCAGAGGGGCTGATGCGGAGGGGCTGAAACAGAGGACCTTACAGATGGTACCAGAAGTGGGGTTCGAACCCACGCGGACATACGTCCATTGGCCGCACTGTCTCCTGGGATCTGGTGTCATTGATCCCAGGAGACAGTGCGGCCATCTTCCGAAATCTCGCGAGATTTCGGCCACATCTTCCGAAATCTCGCAAGATTTCGGACACATCTTCCGACATCTCGTGAGATGTCGGCAGATGTGCCGTTACTGCGCACGCGCGAGTAACGGCGGTGCATGCTGGGCCATCTAAAGTGCCTGTGGGGTTTCACATGCCCACAGGCAAGATGGCCCCCAGCACAAAAGAAGAAGATGAAGAATTTTATCGGAGGAAAACCGGCTGCGATCGAGATGGAAGATGGAACAGGTAAGTCCCCCAATTTAGCTAGATGGCCTTGGCATACCTCCCCCCCCACAAAAAAAAAGGGAAAAGCAGTGCAGAACCGCTTTAAGGGATACAATGGAAGCTCCACATCCCTATCACCCCCAGAGTGCAGGAGTAGTGGAGAGAATGAATAGAAACATTAAAGACAAATTGAAAGGCCCACCCCCAGATAAGAACCACCCCCCCCATGCTAGGACAGGACTGTCCCCCTTTTGAGATCCTTATGGAAGACCCGCTCAAAAAGCCCCTAAGATAGGCGAGGAATCTAACTTATATTCCTTACAGGAAGAGTACGTGAAATATCTGGTAAGTAGCCCTGCTGAAACTTATGACAAGGTTGCTGTCACCTTTCTTCCTCTTTCCACAGAACCAACACATCCTTTCGTCCCGGGGGATAAAGTACTGATCAAACAACTTGCAGTCCGCAAACAACCAGGCCCCCGTCTTCCAAGGTCCATTTGAAGTCCTCAATGTCTCCAGGACAGCAATACTGACGGATCAAAGCCTGCAATGGATCCATGCATCAAGGTTGAAGAAGAGCCAACAAATAAAGGAGACAGGGAAGGAAATGGAGGAGCCCCACAAGAAGAGACTCAGCCACTACTGTCCCATGCCCCCTCTCACAAAACCCCCAAACCATTCTTACCATAGACTTTCCCCGTGAGCCAAGAAAATGCACCACCTGGACAGTCTTTCTTTTTTCAATTGAAATGACCATCACTGTATTCTTACTCTTATTTTTTGGCTTTATGAGTTGGCTAAACTCCTCGTGCGGGATGGGGGAGGGTACTGTTAAAGTGAATGCCAGAGCAACATACATGGAAAGGAGTCATACTTATCCACAGGCCGACATTTAGTCCCTATGGTTGGAAGGCCTATCACCCTAGAGCAGTTACTAAATACCACCCAGGAAGTCCCTGTTATAAACACCACTCCCACGGGTTAGCTACTTTTAATATCCTGGACCCTGATGAAAGGATAGGTAACAGGTCCCTATATGACATATGTAAATGTGTAAGGGGATCCAACAATCCACGGGTTACTGAATGGATAAATAGCACACACATGGACAGTCCCTGGATAAGGCAAGGTGGAGATGGAGATTCCCTCTTTGGGGGATTGGATGTGTTTAGTGGGATTATTTGGGCCCCCCCCAAAGTGGTTCAAGCCCCTCATGTTCCCCACGGATGGATGGTCTGTTGTGGACTATGGTGCCATACCACCGTCCCTTACCCTATGGACAGAAAAACTTCAGGTTGGTGTACTATTGTGGAAATGATCCCTCTAATGGGGACCACAGGGTCAGACACACTTGTGTCCATGAAACCTGCCCACGGTCACCTTGAATTTGGCAGACACAAGAGGGAATTAACCACTTGGTGGGACAAAATTTTTGCATCCTTCGGTGGGGTGGGCGTATACAATGCCCTCACAAAGGTAGATGGATTTGGGATGTTAATGGACTCATGGATGAATGCCACAGCAATAGATATAGGATTACTCAATGAAGAACTTAGGAAGGTATTATTTGAACAAGAGGTAATTAAACAAAGGCAAGAAAGAATGATGATGGTTCTTACAGGGCTGTGTGACCTAACCGGGGATAAAACCCTATGCTGCACATACATGAACAATCTTACAAAGCCGTCTGAAGATTTAGAAATCCCAGACTATTATGACATTATTAGAGGTCACAATGAAGAAAGGGCAAAATTGCAGGACCAAATGAGACATATGGGGGACTCATTGAATCCCTTTTCAGGTGTAGGAGGATGGTTCGGTTCTATTTGGGAAAACATTATGAATTTCTTTAAGAAAACGGGTATGATACTCCTCATGATACTTATTTTAGCTCTGGCCGTTTATGTGACAATCAAATTGGTGTTCTGCCTGATAAGTAAAGTAGCAAAATCAAAGAACCTAGTTGATAAGTCTGAAACAGCCATGACCATGTTCAAGGCAGGATATAGGTGGTACAATGAGTGATCAGCGGAGACTTCTTAAAGTCTCCTATGATCAAAAGTAGGGATTGTAAGGAAACGTGGGAAGTGTAGAGTTACCCTTCAAGATTTAATAGTATTGTAACATAGATGTTTTTCTGTCTTTTTGTAGAAACTCACTGTAAATTCTGTTTATCTCACACTCACACATTTCCATAACAAGTTTTAGTTCTCATGGCTTCTAGTAACGGGTCTGCTTCCCATAACAAGTATGCTGTTTTGTACTTCCATATTATCAAAAAACTTACTGAGAATCTTATCAAGGACATATATTGCGTGAGACATTTTTAGAGTAAATATTATGTTGAGTCCGAAAGAAGAAATATTATGAATCTTGCAGATCAATATTGAATTGTATAACAAAATGCTTAAATGGTTGAATGTGATTGGTTGTTCAATTGCGTTCTTCCCCTTTTTTTGTATTGTATATGCTCTGTGAAACGGAAGTAAAGGCATTCTTTATCAAACCTCATACGGTGTATTGTGTCTGATTATCTGTCCGGACAGACAGGGTTTTTTTCCATTGACCGCCAAAGTCCAATTGAGGGAAAGAGGGGCTGATGCAGAGGGGCTGATGCGGAGGGGCTGAAACAGAGGACCTTACAGTAGCTTTTTTTGACCTGAGTCTCACACAAGATCCAGGCCTATATAGCAGTTTGTCCTTAGCCTTTCATTAACCACTTCACATCCGGCCGTAGCCGAATGATGGCCACAGCGCGGATGTGAAATCCCGGGAGGACGTCATATGACGGCCTCCCCTTTCCTCGTTCCCTGTGCACGCTCATGAGCGCGCAGCAGGGAAATTCTGTGTTGGCCGTGTCCCTCGGACACGGCCAATTACAGATCGCTGTAAACGGCCAATCACAGCGGCCGTTTACAGCGCGATCGCCCTGGCCAATGAGAGATGATCTCATATGTAAACATATGAGATCATCTCTCAGCGCCGCTCCCCCTCCTCACACAGAGACAGCGTGTGAGGAGGGGGGAGATGAATGGCTGCAGCGCCGTAAGTTTAAAAAAAAATAAAAAAAATGAAATGCCACCTGTGCCCACTGCCACCACTGCAATCTGTCCCCAATGCCATCTGTGCCCAGTGCCATCCCCAGTGCCATCTGCCAGTGCCATCTGTGCCCAGTGCCATCCCCAGTGCCATCTGTGCCCAGTGCCATCCCCAGTGCCATCTGTCAGTGCCATCTGTGCCCAGTGCCATCTGCCAGTACCATCTGTAGTCAGTGCCATCTGCCAGTGCCATCTGTAGTCAGTGCCATCTGCCAGTGCCATCTGTAGTCAGTGCCACCTGTCATCAGTGCCACCTGTCATCAGTGCCACCTGTCATCAGTGCCACCTGTCATCAGTGCCACATAGTGCTATCTGTCATCAGTGCCACATATTAGTGCCATCTGTCATCAGTGTCACGTATTAGTGCCATCTGTCATCAGTGCCACCTGTCAGTGTCACCTGTCATCAATGCCACGTATCAGTGCCATCTGTCATCAGTGTCATCAGTGTCATGTGTCATCAGTGCCACGTATTAGTGCCGTCTGTCATCAGTGCCACATATTAGTGCCACGTGATATCAGTGCCATGTATGGGTGCCATCTCTCATCAGTGCCACATATTAGTGCCATCTGTCATCAGTGTCACGTGTCATCAGTGCCCCGTATTAGTACCATCTGTCATCAGTGCCACGTCAGTGTCACGTGTCATCAGTGCCACGTCAGTGTCACGTGTCATCAGTGCCACGTCAGTGTCACGTGTCATCAGTGCCACGTGTCATTGTCCTGGTGCTCCAGGGCCTTCAAAAGTGTAATAGGTAGTCAACAATTTAGATGTGTAATTTATGCTCCTAGAACACGTGATGGCGCTCCCTGCATGTTGGGCCTCTCTATGTGGCCAGGCTGTGTAAAAGTCCCACACATGTGGTATCGTAATAATCAGGAGGAGTAGCAGAATTTATTTTGGGGTGTCATTTGTGGTATACACATACCATGTGAGAGAAATAACCTATTACAATGACAATTTTGTAGAAAAAAAATAAAAAATAAAAAAATTATTCATTTTGCAAAGAATTGTGGGAAAAAATGACAACATCAAAAAGCTCACCATGCCTCTTACTAAATACCTTGGAATGTCTACTTTCAAAAAAGGGGTAATTTGGGGGGTATTTGCACTTTCCTGACTTGTTCGGGTCGCAAGAATTGAGATAGGCCACCAGTGCTGATCAATTGTGATCAATGTGATCAATTTTGTATAATTCGCACCACAGTTTGTAGAGTCTGTAACTTTCACAAAGACCAAATAATTTCCACTAATTTGGGTTATTTTTACCAAAGATATGTAGCAGTATAAATTGTGGGCAAAATGTATGAAGAAAAATTAATAATTTCCTAAATTGTATCACAGAAAAATGCGTTTTTTTTCCCAAATTTTCGGTCTTTTTTCATTTATAGCGCAAAAAATAAAAAACCCAGAGGTGATCAAATACCACCAAAAGAAAGCTCTATTTGTGGGAAAAAAATGACAAAAAATAATTTGGGTACAGTGTGCATGACTGAGTAATTGTCAGTCAAAGCATGAGAGCACCGAAAGCTGAAAATTGGTCTGGATGGGAGGGGGGTTTAAGTGCCTGGTAGGCAAGTGGTTAAAAACAATGCGCTTTCCAGGTGACATATACTCAGACTTATTTGCATCAAATTGCTTACCATAATCTTTTTTGCCTAGGGGCTTGATTAATTTGACACCTGGAGCAACTTTAATATTTTTGGCACTATTAAAAAGGGAGGAAGACAGGGAATGTATCCTTTGTAAAACCAGACATGAAGAGAGAACAGACATGCATTAAAGTGGATTTAAACCCTCACATATACCCAGTGACGTGAACAGCCTCAGATGATACACAGGGATGAAACAAATATCCCTAAATATGTTTTACATGTACCGTTTTTATCGGCGTATAACACGCACCCCAAGTTTAGGAGGGAATATTAAGGAAAAAAACTTTTAGGAGGGAAGTTTAAGAAAAAAAACTTACATTTAAATGCCCATCAATGCAGCCTTATCAGTGTGCATCTGCAGCCTTGTCCATCATTGCAGCCTTGTCCAGTGTCCATCTGCAGCCTTGTCCATCATTGCAGCCTTGTCCAGTGTCCATCTGCAGCCTTGCCCAGTGCATTTGCAGCCTTGCCCAGTGCAGCCTTGCCCAGTGCAGCCTTGCCCAGTGCCTTTGCAGCCTTGCCCAATGCAGCCTTGCCCAGTGCCTTTGCAAGATTGCTCGTCTAGTTGCAGCACTGCTGATTTAAAATTGGCGCCGACTAAGTGGAGAGGACGAGCGCCGACAACATACCGAAAGCCGCGTGTACTTTCGGCTAGTCTCGGCTCCTCTCACAGTCAGGGGTGAGACTGCGAGAGGAGCCGAGTAAAGCTGAGGTACACGCGGCTTTCGCTCGCTCCATTCTTAAAAATCAGCGGGGATCGGCATATAACACGCACACGCGATTTTCCCCTGATTTTAAGGGGAAAAAAGTGCGTGTTATACGCCGATAAATACGGTATATCTGCTGTCTTCATCTTTATATACTGTTTAGAAATTGCACATCATATTAGGATATTTTCACTTTCTGGTTAACACTGCAGTGAAGCCTGGGCATACAGCCAAGATAGCTGATTGGAGAAAAGGCACACACCCCCTCTTCTCATAGGTAGAGACTTTCAGCTCTGTTGAATCGTTCAGCTCAGTGTTAATTTATTTATAGCAACCTCCCCAACACAAAACTCAGGCTGCTTTTATCATATGTGACAGAGAACTTGTCAGGAGTTATCAGGCTGGTAAGAGAAGAATGGAGCAGGAGACAGCTACGGGACATAGTGCTTTGAAAAGGGATATCAAAACACTGCAAATATATGTGCCAACTCAAATTTCACAAATCGGGTTCACATCAACTTTAAGGTACGTCTTGTGTCCATGGGTTAACCTGGAATGGACTGCATACTCTCTTCTTTACTGCTGTATGCACCTAGCCTTATGCCTATATTACCTTCATACTAGCTGGTCCTTCACCATTCTATAAAAGAGAATGAGGTGTATCAGTCCCTTCAGTTATACAAGTCACTTTATGAGGAAGAATGGATGCCGTCTCATCCATGATTTTAAAGTAATGAGGTTTTATCAAACTCATTTTTATACTCCAAGGTATTGTGCTGGGGAAATTGCTCACAGATTGCAAGCTGTGTTCTTTTCTTCCTATTATACTATATAAAGGAAAAAAAACAATCTTCCATTAACTACCTGCTCTGGTCAGCCAAGAAATGAAATAAAAGATACTTCCAAGAAGTATGTGATTTGTTTTTCCATTTAGAATGTTCTCGCTGGTGGGATCATCTTAACTTTATTGTCAGTGTCTGCTGCATTGCCAAGATTTGTATTTTCTTTGTGACCTTAACTAATAATTAATAATAATAATAATGTTTTTATTAAAAGAAGAACAAAAAACTTGGAAAGCTAAGGACATTCCCATTTATAAAAAAATATTTCAAACAATGCGTAAGCACAAATACAGATACTAGGTAGATGTTCATAAACTTAACCTATACTACCACCAAACATACTAAACTTAAAGCTGGATAGAAGGCATTATAATGTAGCAGATCTTAGATGCAGTTTAACCCAAATCTTCACCTTCAGGGTATGGGTAGTAGGGGTACTTCTTCCCAAAATGACAGTACCTAATCAGCCAATTTTCGGCTCCAAGTATTGTCAGGTGGGAAGTGGGCTGCCTAAATCTCTTAAAGCTACTCTCCAGCCCTAGGTAAGTAAAACAAGTTGTGCCTGTTAGGAATTTTTGAAGACCTGGAGGTGTCTGCCGTTACCAAGCACTTGCTTAGACTCTTGTTTTACTATGCCCATAAGACGATTGTGCTCAATAAGACCCGTACGGAGACTCTACTTATTGGGCTTTGGAAAAAGGTTATTAATCAGACCTTACCTACAGTATGTATAAACTGACGTATGAAGCAAGAGGGTGTCCTAAAAAGTTTTATAAGCTTTGGGGTCTATGGCCTGATACTCAGATACTAGTGAATCTTTGCTAAATTGATATCTGACCCTGGGTAGAGTGGTGTTAATTTAAACAATTCATTTGATGGTAAAGTGTACCCCAATCCCAGGATGTGGATATTCTTTTACCACCCACTGCCTCAGACACTGATTCATATTTTTCTCTCTGCTATAGTTGAAGGCACTAGTTACATTATGTCTAACTATTATGCCGTGTACACACAATCGGAATTTTGGCCAGCAAAAGACAGATGAGAGCTTTTCATCGGAAAATGCGACCGTGTGTATGCTCCATTGGACTTTTGCTGGCCGAATTTCCGCCAGCAAAAGTTTGAGAGCATGTTCTCAAATTCCGATCGTCTGTAGAAATTCTGACGCACAAAATTCCTACGCATGCTCGGAAACAATTCGACGCATGCTTGGAAGCATTGAGCTTCATTTTCTCGGCTCGTTGTAGTGTTGTACGTCACAGCGTTCTTGACAGTCGAAAGTTCAGTGAACTTTTGTGTGACCGTGTGTATGCAAACCAAGCTTGAGCGGAATTCCGGAGGAAAAACCATTAGGCATTAGGGTAAGGCAAATGTATTGTTGGTTTTATGTTTTCTTTTTACCGTAAATATCGTTTGTTTGCCAATACATACAATGTTTGTAAATATCGTTCGTTTGCCAATAAATACGATGTATTTAGCTGGTACAGGGTTATACCTACATTTTGGTCTTGATCATTTGTGTTATTAACTGCTTCCCAACCGCCTCCTGCACATATACGTTGGCAGAATGGCACGGCTAGGCAAAAGCACTTACGGGTACGTCCCCTTTAATTGCCTAGCCATGGGGTCGCGCGCTGGCAACCCGGTCGGGAGCTCCGTGACTGCGGGACCAGCGAACCCGATCGCCGCTGGTGTCCCGCGATCGGGTCACAGAGCTGAAGAACGGGGAGAGGTCTGTGTAAACAAACCTCTTCCCGTGCTTCCTACACTGCCTGTCACTGATCGGCTGTTCCCTGTCATTGGGAAAGCCGATCAGTGACGTCAGACGTCAGCCACGCCCCCTACTGTAAAAAAAACACACACGTCACACTAACTCCTCCCCACCCCCTAGTGGTTAACTCCTTCACTGCCACTGTAATTTTTCATAGGAATCAGTGCATTTAAATAGCACTGATTTCTGTATAAATGACAATGGTCCCAAAAATGTGTCAAAAAAGTCCGATGTGTCCGCCATAATGTCGCAGTCACAATAAAAATCGCTAATAGTCGCCATTACTAGTAAAAAAAAAAATATTAATAAAAATGCTATAAAACTATCCCCTATTTTGTAAACGCTATAACTTTTGCGCAAACCAATCAATAATCGCTAATTGCGATTTTTTTTACCAAAAATATGTAGAAGAATACGTATCGGCCTAAACTGAGGAAAAAAAATGTTTTTTTATATATTTTTTGGGGATATTTATTATAGCAAAAAGTAAAAAAATATTGCATTTTTTTCAAAATTGTCGCTCTATTTTTGTTTATAGCGCAAAAAATAAAAACCGCAGGGGCGATCAAATACCACCAAAAGAAAGCTCTATTTGTGGGAAAAAAAGGACGCCAGTTTTGTTTGGGAGCCACATCGCACGACCGCGCAATTGTCAGTTAAAGCGGCACAGTGCCGAATCGCAAAAAGGGGCCTGGTCCTTTGGCTGCAAATTGGTCCGGGGCTGAAGTGGTTAAAAGAAGTTTAGGATATTGTTGTGTAGATGTGTTTGAAACTAGTGTAATGTATGGAGAGGACACAGCAGCTGTTTTCACATCTGGACTCAGGAGCACAAGTGTAGTGTGGGACACCAGAGAACATTTTTTAGAGTAACCCACACAGGGGCTCCAGGGGATACTTGAGGTGTCTCCATCTGTGAAACTTGGCCAAAAAAGGTAAGTATTGCAGTTTGGTTAAAAGGGAATTTGAATCATGTCTTTAACTTGGATCTTTTTACAAACAGACAATTGTACACCACTTCAAAGCAATGTTTAATATTCCTATATCTGGACTCAAATATCAGTGTGCTAAGTATACCTTTTGTTTCATTCTCATAGAGGAGTAAAGACTCAGACAACAGTCAGAGGATCCAAGGACCCCCCAACCTCACCAGCCTGATTGGGTAGTTAGCCAGAGCCTAGCCGAGGATCTGGAGGAAGGAGAGGTGGAGGAAGTGTGTGAGATCTGCACCCCACCAGGTGAGTGTCTGACACCCCAGCTTAAGGTAATCTATTTATTTGCATGTTTCTAAATACATATTTGTTTCTACAATTTTAGGTGATGTTCTGGTTGTGGAAGGGCAAGCAGGGGACCCATTTACCACTAATTGGGCAGATCATGGCCTGGAATGGCCAGATTGATGCCATGAGAAATCGGCTGGACATCATGCAGCAGGAAATGAAGAACATGATCGATGTTTTGGGGAGAATCTAATCCCTTTTTCCCTAAAATACAATCGATCATGTTCTTCATTTCCTTTTTAAATTAGAACATTGTTACTTTTTTATAGTTTTAAAATTTTAAAAGCCAGATTTTGAAGATGCACACAGTGTGTCAACATGTGCTATCTGCCATCAGGGGATCTCAATGTAAGTGTTTTGCGTTTGCAACCCCTTCCTTATAATGCTAGTAGGTGAGAGGAAGGGATTGCACCCACAAAACACATACATTGATCCCCCATGATGGGAGATAGCACATGTTGACATTTGGACTCCCAATTTGTGTGCATCTTCAAAATTTGGCTTTTACATGGGCGAAATCTCCTGTAAGTTTTACATGTTGAACTTTGTAAGTTCCAGAGTTGGGTATGTTAGTTTTTTTTTTTTTAAAAATGCCTGTTTTAAAATAAAAAAAATTCTAAATAAAAATAATGCAGAAAATACCAAAAAAATATAAAAAAATATTGTGCCAAAAAAATAGAAAAATATAAATTTTATATTGAGCAAAAAATACATGTTTGAAAGTGCACACAGTAAAAATTTTAAAAGACAACAATGTGTGTGACTTCTTCTTCCAATACTCAATATCAGTTTTGGAATTCATTTTGTGTTTACAGTGACAAAGGGGCTTATTTACTAAAGGGAAATCCACTTGGCACTGCACGTGCACTAAAAGAACCTAGGAGACAGCCAAAAAGAAAAGCAAACAAGAAAAAAAACTTGAGATTTTATCATAAAAAATATTTTTTATTAATTGAAAGGTTAAATATGTTCTGGCATTGCAACGGCCCCCCTACCATTAACCACTTCAGCCCCGGACCAATTGTCAGCTTAAGGACCAGAGGTTTTTTTCAATTTCGCACTGCACTACTTTAACTGGTAATTGTGCGGTCATGCAGTTTTGTAACGAAACAAAATTTGCGTCCTTTTCTTCCCACAAATAGAGCTTTCTTTTGATTTTTATTTTTTGCGATATAAACGGAAAAAGAGCGAAAAAAAAAAAATTTTGAAAAATTAATTCTACTGTATTCAGCCACATGTCTTTAGTAAAAAAAATTAGCGTATATTTATTGGTTTGCGCAAAAGTTATAGCGTCTACAAACTAGAGTACATTTTCTGGAATTTACACCGCTTTTAATTTATGACTGCCTATTTCATTTCTTGAGGTGCTAAAATGGCAGAGAAGTACAAAACCCCCCCAAATGACCCCATTTTGGAAAGTAGACACCCCAAGCTATTTGCTGAGAGGCATGTTGAGCCCATTGAATATTTTTTTTTTTAGTCCCAAGTGATTGAATAAAGACAAAAATAAAAAATAATTTTTTTTTCTTCAAAAAGTTGTCACTAAATGATATATTGCTCACACATGCCATAGTTATATGTGGAATTGCACCCCAAAATACATTTTGCTGCTTCTCCTGAGTATGGGGATACCACATGTGTGGGACTTTTTGGGAGCCTAGCCGCGTACGGGGCCCCGAAACCCAAGCACCGCCTTCAGGATTTCTAAGGGTGCAAATTTTTGATTTCACTCCTCACTACCTATCACAGTTTCGAAGGCCATAAAATGCCAAAATAGCACAAAACCCCCCCAAATGACCCCATTTTGGAAAGTAGACACCCCAAGCTATTTGTTGAGAGGCATGGTGAGTATTTTACAGCTCTCATTTGTTTTTGAAAATGAAGAAAGTAAAGAAAAAAAATTTTTTTTTTTTCTTTTTTCAATTTTCAAAACTTTGTGACAAAAAGCGACATCTGCAAAATACTCACAATACCTCTCAGCAAATAGCTTGGGGTGTCTACTTTCCAAAATGGGGTCATTTTGGGGGGTTTTATGCCATCTGGGCATTCCATGGCCTCCGAAACTGTGATTGGCAGTGAGAAGTGAAATAAAAAAATTACTCCCTTAGAAAGCCTGAAGGCGGTGCTTGGTTTTTGGGGTTCCGTACGCAGCTAGGCTCCCAAAAAGTCCCACACATGTGGTATCCCCGTACTCAGGAGAAGCAACAGAATGTATTTTGGGGTGTATTTCCACATATGCCCATGACATGTTTGAGCAATATATCATTTAGTGACAACTTTTTGTAAAAAAAATATATATATTTTTTTTTTTTTTCATTATTCAATCTCTTGGGACAAAAAAAAAAAATATTTAATGGGCTCAACATTGCTCTCAGCAAATAGCTTGGGGTGTCTACTTTCCAAAATGGGGTCATTTGGGGGGGGTTTGAACTGTCCTGGCATTTTATGCACAACATTTAGAAGCCTATGTCACACGTCACCCACTCTTCTAACCACTTGAAGACAAAGCCCTTTCTGACACTTTTTGTTTACATGAAAACATATTTTTTTTTTGCAAGAAAATTACGTTGAACCCCCAAACACTATATATATTGTTAAAGCAAAGGCCCTACAGATTAAAATGGTGGGTGTTGCATTTTTTTTTTCCACACAGTATTTGCGCAGCGATTTTTCAAACGCATTTTTTGTGGAAAAAATACACTTTTTTTTATTTTAATGCACTAAAACACACTATATTGCTCAAATTTTTGATGAAATAAAAAATATGATCTTAGGCCGAGTACATGGATACCAAACACGACATGCTTTAAAATTGCGCACAAACACGCAGTGGCGACAAACTACATACATTTTTAAAAGCCTTTAAAAGCCTTTACATGATACCACATTAGATTCACGGAGGAGGTCTACTGCTAAAATTACTGCCCTCGATCTGACCTTCGCGGTGATACCTCACATGCATGCTGCAATTGCTGTTTACATATGACGCCAGACCAATGCTTGTGTACGCCTTTGCGCAAGAGAAGGGGGGGCAGGGGTGCTTTTTTTTTTTTTTTTTTAGTTTTTTTTTTTATTTATTTAGCTTTTTTATTCTATTTTTAAACTGTTCCTTCCATTTTTTTTCTTTGTTATGATTTTTATTGTTATCTCAGGGAATGTAAATATCCCCTATGATAGCAATAGGCAGTGACAGGTACTCTTTTTTTGAAAAAATTGGGGTCTATTAGACCCTAGATCTTTCCTCTGCCCTCAAAGCATCTGACCACACCAAGATTGGTGTGATAAAATGCTTTCCCAATTTCCCAATGGCGCGGTTTATATCCGGGAGGGGGGACATTCCCTCCTACTGCTTGTAAAAGCAGTCTAGAGGCTAATTACCCGCTAGAATTGCTTTTACATGAAAGCCGATCACTGGCTGAAAAGAATGATACCAAGATGATACCTAAACCTGCAGGCATCATTCTGGTATAACCATTCAAAGTCCAGCAACATACTGGACATATATTGTAATCTTTTTTTTTTTCATGCAGCCTCTTGGCTGAACGAAAAAAAGAGATTGATTGGTGGGTATGCCCACCATTAGAATACCTCCCTTCATCCACCCACTTCTAATGATGGGCATACATGCACCATTTATATATGCCGATGCATGGGGGCATCCTCCCGCAAAAGTTATGCCGTGTACACACGGTCGGAATTTCGACCGTATGTACGTGGCATTAGGAGCCAATCGCTCCTCCGCCCCCCCTGCTGCCCCCATGCTTCGGCACATATGCTCTTTTTTTTAACTGTGGTGGTGAAATCACCTCCTACAGCGTTGGAGTCGCGGCTTTATGTATCGTGGGAGCAAACGCTGTTGCTGTCAAGATAAATAAATCCGCGCTGCAACTGAATGGCGCACCTGAAAACAAAAAAATGCTTAACACTAAAACACAGTAAACAAAATTACATACCTGAAAAGCAAGCATGATAAAACATGATAAAACATAATAAAACATTGCAGAATAGAATGGAGTAAAAAAAGAGCAACAATAGAGAGAGAGAGAGAACAATAAAACGACAACTATTTTTGTTTTTTTTATTTTTTTGAGATTCACAGGTAAAAAAGCTCCTGACTGTTAGCGACTGAATCAAAACGCTACCACAAAAAAAATGTTAGCGATCGCAGGGATCAGGCCTGACTCTGCGAACACTGCAGTTATGTGTGCTTAGTGTTTTGTAAGTGACAGTGATCGATCGATACTGCACTTGGGTGGGCTGGGCTGGGCGGAGGGGGAAAACGCAGGTGCTAGCAGGTATCTGGGCTGATCCCGCTAACAATGCGTTTTTTTGGAACCCTAAACTGCTGGGACGCTAGTATAGATCTGATCAGATCAGATATTGATCTGTTCAGATACTATACCACTAAGGGAGGTGTATGCTTTGCGCGTGGGTGTTTGCGGTACTGGCACTAACCTGGGGCGACGCAGACCTTATTTGACCCTAAAACCTAATTGATATCACCCGCCGGGCGATCAGGGGTTAAACCGTTATTGGGTACTAAATGGCGGGTGCCCTGACAGTATAAAAAACAAGCTAACTAACCAGCGTCACCCGTAACAGTAATACAAAAAAAAACTGGTTACCTAGCGACACTAATGCAGCGATCAGAAAAACGATCGCTTAGTGACACTGGCAAAAGGGGGTGAAAGGGTTAACTAGGGGCAATCAGGGGGTTAAACCTTTATTAGGTAATATATGGGGGTACCTGACGCTATATAAAAACCTGACGGGGAACCTAAATAACGAAATAACTAACTGGCTAACCAGCGTCACCAGTGACATTTTATACGGTGATCACTGGTGAAAGGGTTAACTCTAGGGGCAATCAGGGGGTTAAAACCTTTAGGTTGTAATATGGGGGTACCTGACCTATAAACCTATTTATGAACCTATATAAACATGGCGGTTAACCTAAAAAAAAAAAAAAACTGGTTACCTAGCGACACTAATGCAGCGATCAGAAAAACGATCGCTTAGTGACACTGGCAAAAGGGGGTGAAAGGGTTAACTAGGGGCAATCAGGGGGTTAAACCTTTATTAGGTAATATATGGGGGTACCTGACGCTATATAAAAACCTGACGGGGAACCTAAATAACGAAATAACTAACTGGCTAACCAGCGTCACCAGTGACAGTTATACGGTGATTACTGGTGAAAGGGTTAACTCTAGGGGCAATCAGGGGGTTAAAACCTTTATTTAGGTTGTAATATGGGGGTACCTGACCTATAAAACTATTTATGAACCTATATAAAACATGGCGGTTAAAATAAAAAAAAAATGGTTACCTAGCGACACAATGCAGCGATCAGAAAAACGATCGCTTAGTGACACTGGGAAAAGGGGGTGAAGGGGTTAACTAGGGGCAATCAGGGGGTTAAACCTTTATTAGGGGGGGTAGGGGGCTACCTAGGACCTAAAACTAACTGCCCTGACAGTTATTACAGTCACACTGACACTAAATGCAGTGATCAGTAAATAAATGATCACTGCAATTAGTGACACTGTGACTGGGGGGGGGAGGGGGTGATCTGGGGGGTGATCAGGGGGTGACAGGGGGGTGGAATATGTGCCTAACTGTACTGGTGTCAGTGTACTGTTGTGCACTAACCTCTACATGTTCGCCGCTCGGCGTCTCCGGTCACATAGACCGGCGCACCGAGCGTGACATCACTTCCGCCTTCCTGTCTATACAATAGACAGGAAGGGGAAGCTTTTCATTCGCCAGGAGCGATCGCGAGGGGGTGGCCAGAAACCACTGGCCGTCCCCTCGTCCCGGATCGCTCCTGAAGCGATGCCGACCGTCCCCGCCGGCGGAGGGGGGTCCGATCGGACCCCCCAACCGCCTGAAGAATGGCACGTACAGGTACGTGGTTCTGCCTGTACGTGCCATTCTGCCGACGTATATCTACATGGGGCGGTCGGCAAGTGGTTAAAATAATTGACATATCTGTCCCGCACTTGACGGGCGGTTTGGGGGGCCAAGCCAGTATGGCCAGTATCCAGGCCTGTGAGTATAGATTCTGCAGGCCCAACTGAAGTGATGAATGTTTTCTTAAAAAATTATGCAACAGCACAGGATTATATGATTGATTTTATAGTCCGCCATATTGATGGCTGAGAGAAACAAACAGAACCGGCTGGCCATTATCCCAAAGGTATTCTCCACAACTCTTCTCGCTCTGGCCAGTCGGTAGTTAAAAACACTCCACTCTGGGGTGAGGGTCATTAGGGGGAACGGCCTCATCAGGTACTTGCTCAGACCGAAGGCTTCGTCTGCGATGAATACAAAGGGGAGTCCCCTAACGTTCTCGGCATCAGGTGGCAATCCCAGGTCACCAGTCTGGAGATGCTGGCAGAACTCTGTCTGGGCAAAGACTCCTCCATCCGACATCAGGCCGTTCTTTCCCATGTCAACGTACATAAAATCATATTGTACCGACACCACCGCCATCAACACTACACTATGGAACCCCTTGTAATTGAAATAGTAAGACCCCGAATGGGGTGGTGGCACAATGCGAACATGCTTCCCATCGATCGCCCCTCCACAGTTTGGAAAGTCCCAACGGTCAGCGAACTGGGAGGCCACAGTCTGCCATTCCTGTGGTGTGGAAGGAAACTGTGGAGTCAAAAAAAGTTAAAAGTACTTTTAAACATAACTTTGCAAGCAGATTACCTAAAAACATTCTTGCACAACAGCAGTATAACATTTTTTAGAATTAGTATTTTAAAAAGTTAAAAATATAAGGCCCACTTATCAGATTCCTCACGCCCTCTGATGGCCCATTGATAAAATTGTATGGGGGGGGGGTCTAAATTAATGTAAGACAACACATTACATTTGGAGACATTTGAGGGGGTGGGGGAGGGTTCTAAATTAATTTAAGACCACACATTACATTTGGAGACGTTTGAGGGTTTCGGGGGAAAGCAGTACCATTGAGCTGACAATATACATTGTTAAAGGGACTAGGCTATAGGTGTATATGGGCCCAGGATTGCATGCTGGGGAGGTTAAGGAAGGCAAATATGCATGTAGGCCAAAAAAGGAGTTTAAAAAATAAAATCATGCATGCATGAAGATAAAGGGGACATTCACAGCATATTCCAATCATGGTAATTAGGTAATGATGAAATTAATACAAGACATTAGCAAACATTAAATACATATAATGTAATGTTAAAGGATGAAACTTACCTTAATATAGTCATTCTGCATGACCTGAATAATGGCAGAACAGGTCTCTGGGATAATGAGCCTGGGGGGAGATGCCTGTCATGAACTTGAGGTCCTGAAGGCTTCTCCCAGTCGCCAAGTACCGCAACGTGGCAACTAGCCTCTGCTCTGGAGTGATGGCCTGCCGCATGCAGGTATCCTGCCTGCTGATATAAGGGGTCAGCAAAGACGGTGAAAAACGTGGTCCATCATCCTGAGATGATTCCTAAAATCCTCAGGATTATTCTCACGGATCTCACGAAGCAAAGGCATATAAGAGAATTGGTCACGCTGGCGCAGCCAATTCTTCGTTCATGAACTCCTCCTCGCCCTGTTCATGGAGTGGGCTTGGGTCAAAGTATTATCCCCAACACCAAGCCCCCACACAGCACAAACTCGAAAACGAGTACGTCCACGCACTATGGCTTTAAAACATTCGCCAGATACAAACGCCAGATACAAACCCACAAGCACAAACTGAACGACAGAAAACTAACAAAATAAGCTGAAGTCTGAAAAGCGTGAATCGTCTCTAACCAAACTTTTACTAACACGAGATAAACACGAGATTAGCAGAAGAAGCCCAAAGGGTGGCGTACTGGGGCTTGAACTTCCTTTTTCTAGTCCCGCCGTAAGTGCTGTACGTCACCGCGTTTGAAACCGGCAGACTTTTGGAGTGATCGTGTGTGGGCAAGTCCGTTCGTTTATAAGTCTGGCGGACCTCCGCTGCAAAGTCCGTCGGAAAGACTGTCGGACCTAGTCTGCCGGAAAATCCGATCGTGTGTACGCGGCATAAGGCGCTTTGACGTACTTTTCATTTTGCAACATCATAAGGAAGCCTGTGGATGGTGTTACACTTCATGGCACATTGGTAACTTTTCACTGAAGAATTTATGGACTTTAAAAAGGACTTTTTTTTATTATTATTTTTTTTTCACATTACCATTAAGCACGTTGCACTTTGATACTATTTATTTAGTCTATCAGTTTACAATTTTGTGACTGTTGTTTAACCACTTAAGCCCCGGAAGATTTGCCCCCTTAATGACCAGGCCATTTTTTGCGATACGACACTGCGTCGCTTTAACAAACAAAATTGACGTCCTTTTTTCCCCCGCTTTTTTTGGTGGTATTTGATCACCTCTGCAGTTTTTCTTTTTTGCGATATAATCAAAAAAAGAGCAACAATAAAAAAAAATATTTATATATTTTTTACTTTTTGCTATAACAAATATCCCCCAAAAAAATTAAAAAAAAAAATGTCTTCCTCAGTTTAAACCGATATGTATTCTTCTACATATTTTTGGTAAAAAAAATCTCAATAAGCGTATATTGATTGGTTTGCACAAAAGTTATAGCGTCTACAAAATAGGGGAATAGGCGGTGATCAGCGATTTGTATTCGGAATGCGACATTGCGGCATACAGATCAGACACTTTTGACACATTTTTGGGACCACTGACATTTATACAGCAATCAGAGCTATGAATAGCCACTGATTATTATATAAATGTCACTGGCAGGGAAGGGGTTAACACTAGGGGTTAAATGTTTGTCCTAGGGAGTGTTTCTAACTGTGGGGGGATGGGACTGCCTGGGGGAGGAGACAGATCCTCACCCCTGACAGAACAGAGATCTGTCTGTTAACATTGACAGATCTCCATTCTGTCCTTCTCAGGAGCAATCTCGTGTGCCCGGCGGACATCGCGACCGCCTGGCATGTGTATTGGCTCTGTTGGCGCGCCACAGGCATACACCCCCTGTGCTCTTAAAGTGGCCGACGTACAGCTACAACGGCTCGCCCAGAGGAGCCAACCTGCCACAGTATAACTGTGGCGGCTGGTCCTCAAGTAGTTGATTGTGTTAACATCACTGTATATTAGCACCCCCTCACTATTGTCCTATATCACTTAAGGTAGAATTTGCACACCTTTAGGGGAGCAGCTTTATTTAGTTATTTTATTTATCACATATAAATATTGGCATAAGGTTTCCTTTTCACCACCCCTAAATTTAACACCTGTGCCCTAACTCTTAACCCCAGCTATAACCTTACGGAATATTTCCATCGCACACGTTCCTGGAGATATCTTGAAGCAAGTGGGTGCTATAAAAACTACCAGTTTGAAACCGGTATAAACACAAGTCAAAGCGTATCTTATCACCAGCAAACCATAGGTGTATATTACCAGCAAACCATAGATCTTCAAAAAAGCATCCAAAAAATCTTTTGGCAAATTGTAATGTTTTAGCGCAACGTAGGACCCCTTCATCAGGCATGTCCAAAGAAGGGGTCCTGTGGGGCACTAAAAATGTTTCAATTTACTACTGGGATTTGATCACTTGGAATGTTATTTTTAGATCCAAGGTGTGATATATGCTTTGACTATAGCTATAATAATAATAATAATAATAAACCCAAAAATACTAGAATGCTACTATTCCCATGCTATATGTAGCAGTGCAAAAACACTCACCAGCATATTTAAATGCTTTACATTAAACTGCTTGATTCTTGGCATAACGTCATGTCAGCAATTATACCAGGGGAACGATAGAGCCATTTATGGCTACCTTTAGGTCTCCAAATAATCTTTACAGTTACCTGTTACCTGATGGCCAGAAACAATGTCAATATGACCTGAGATGTAGTACAAAGCTGGCCATACATTATACAATTTTCTTATTTAATTTCCTTTAGAGTTACCTTCAACTGTGTGATGCAAGGGCCTGTCTGATTGCATAAAAATTGAAAGTGTTTTGGTTTGATCTCATATTATGTGATTTTGGTAAATCTAAAACAAAAATGCATAAGGAAATTGAATAATGTATGGCCAGTCTTAAGCCAGGTACACCCTACAGTTTTTTTTTAGCGCAACCCAGCGGGTTGCAAGAAAAAAAACTGGCAGCTCCGGTCGGAGCCGCTGTACTAACCATCCAAGGTTAGTCCAGCGATCTTCCCCGCTAAGCTGTTGTGTTCTGACAGGGGGGCGGCCCCTCTGCCAGAAAACTCCAATCAGCGATCTCTGCCATCACCTTCTGGTTTTCCAGCATGCACGTCTGACAGTATGGCCGACTTCTGTCAGACAGAACCAACATACACACAGGCAGAATGTCGGCCGGTATATTTTGTACTGGCAAATGTCTCCTAACATTCTGCCTGTGTGTACAGGGCTTAAAGAGGAAGTAAAGCCTCTTTAAAAAAAAAAAAAAAAAAAAAAAAACGGAACCTGCAAGGCAAAGGCATAATGAGCTAGTATGCATAGCATACTAGCTCACTATGAATAACTTACCTGAGAACGAAGCCCCCGGAGCGGTCCTCATTAACGACCTTCTCCGCCGCCATCAATACGGGAGTGACTTCCGGGTCTCGCCGATCCAGCGCTGTGATTCGCTGGAGCCGCGATGACGTCACTCCCGCGCATGCGCAGGAAAGCGGCATAGCGCCGTGAACTCGGCATGCGCAGTAGACAGCGATGCCTCATTTTTTTTAAATATCTCCTAAACCATGTAGGTTTAGGAGATATTTATTGGACCTACAGGTAAGCCTTAATCTAGGCTTACCTGTAGGCCAAAGTGCTTTGGAAGGGTTTACTTCCACTTTAAGGGTGCATCTTATACCAAACTATTTAGGACTCTGAGGCCCTCTATGTTGTTGTTGTTGTTTTTTTTTCAAGCAGTTGCTAAATATTTCTGCAGATATAACAAAATAAAGGCAACTTTTTTTTATTTTTTAAAGAGATATGAATTATACATAAGATATGAATTAAACATAAACTGTAATTCTGCAGTGCTGTTACAATCAGGCCACTAGGTGACCTAAATAAACTTATAGACAGAGATATAAGATATTGATAGTAGAAATGAACTGATAGCTCCTTCTAAACTACTCATTTTACTTATTAATGGCTTTGCCTTAGGACAGATCTGAATTTATCCCAAGCATGTTTAAATATTTTAATAAAAAATATTAATTATACATAAATTCTGAGCCACAGGTCACTGAAAGAAAGGTTCCGTTCCAAATCCCATCAGTGAACCATTACTTGAATTAAGGTAAAACATGTTTAGGCATCAGTATCCCACCTCACCCCCCATCCTTTTTTACTTACTTGAGCCCTTATTCACTTCAGTGCTGAACCCATCTGCAGCTCTTCTCTCTCCTCACTTCCTGTTCTCTCAGGCTTTGCGCTGTCAATCAAAGCCAGAAATGAGGGAGCGGGGGGGGGGGGGGGGGACTGGGCAGACAGCGAGGCTCTGGAGCAAGCCTGCATGAGTGCCCCCAAAGAAAGTGGCTTTTTTATGGGGGCACTCGGCAAAGGGGAGGAACCAGGAGCACCGGTGAGCAGGTACGTATAAACCTGCTTGTTTTTTTAAAGAGCATCACTTTAAGTACAAAAATCTAAAAATGTACTCGCTTTTGCTCTTATAGTGTCAGAAACCATGAAATCAGGCCGAGACAGAAATACAATTAAATCACACTTGTTTAATAAAAGTAAAAAGAACAAACGTAGTAAAAACATATGTACAAAAAGACAGAGAGGGTCCACTAGGTAATACAGCACCTCATCCCTTGGTGTAAGAATATCAACAAGGAGGGGATGGTGGACTAGGGATTATAGCGGTGCAAGAGTAATGTAGAAGAGTCGGGGTTAACTCACAGTTCAATGCTCAGACTACTTATTAATTAATAAAGCGGTTTTTATTACATATAGAAAATTACATCAATATACAAAAAAGGGGAAAAAATATATATAAGAAAAATTTGACAATATATTTTTAACAAGACTCAATCATAAGGGTCATGACAAGTAATAGTTAAAATTCCATTTTAAAGCAGCATGTGGTCATTTGTATAGAGAACAGTACAAAATTAACAGTTGATTCAGGTTATGCACACAAGGTTTGAGGTGCAATTCAGATTTACTGTAGATAAGGTAACCTGGGATAGACTAGGTGAGTCTTAGTAGACAGTTCCGACATGTTTCGCCATAGCAATGGCTTCCTCAGGGTGCGTCTACTTTACGTAATTAATATATCTAGTAAAGAAAACGTCATAATTAATTCAATTTAATGACAATTAGAATCAAAGAGGTTGACCTATATAGTAGGAGAGAAGGAAAAGATTTCTCATAGAGGAGACCCGGGAGGGTTCCACTAATTACCAATCCAAAGGAGGTGCCTAGGCCCCTCCTTCCCTGGTGGAGAAGAGAAGGGAAAAGTCCCCCTTAAATATCATACTAAGCTTACCCAGGTCGGTGTATAGGTAGGACTCGGCCCCAGCCGTGACGTAGGGCAGTCATATAGGGTGCCAAAATTGCCTAGCAGAAGGCGGGTACGACCAGATCAAACATTGGATATATTATCTGATTGAAGAAAAAAAGCCATGTTTCAAGAAGAAAAATAATAAATAATAATGAAAAAGTAATTTCAGTAGTGTTGTAAGTCCATGAAAGAATTGGTTCATGGACATAACGCCATACACTACATAGGGGACAATGTCTCAAATTTTTACTTACTTGGATCGATTGAAAAAATATTATTGAAAATGTATAATGAAAGAACCACAAAGTTCTGGAAAATAGCCAAATAATAGACGGGAGGCACCTGAGAAGACATTGAATAAGCAGAGAGTTGCAATGTTATACAGGGTATTATTCAGAGAAGAAAGGAAGAGAAAGTAATGGATTAAGTATGGTTATAGGTAATGATGATCGTCTACCTGTGTTTAGAGTATGAGGTAGAAAGCCAATTCTGCCTGAAATAGGCGATTATGGGCACCCTTAAAGAAGGGGGGAAGAGAGATGTCCAAACAGTCAGGGGTCTGCAAAGAGTTGATAAGAAATAGTATTCAAACAGTCCACTTGAAATGGAAGATAAGTTGGAAATGATGCCAGGGGAATGAAATGGCGAAGAGATTGGATTGCTTACTTGTATGCAGACAGGTGCGTTGCGTCAGGTGCCTCCGGAGTCCTGTGGTAGACTGAGAGGCCAGGCTGGTTTTTATATCCGCCTTCCAGATCGAGGGGGCGTACAGACCGCCCCTCGATCAGCGGACAGAGGAGCCTATGCGCATGCGCGCAGCATGCCTCCGCCGGGAGCCTACAAGGACCATAGTTCCCGGCGGTAGGCGTGTGCAGCGTGTGATGACATCATCGCCGTGTATCGGCGAGTAGGTGGCAAAGGCTGAGGGTGGGCGGGCTTGTAAAGTCCGCCCTTGGGTGTCCATACTAGGCAAAGGGACTATCCCAAGGAGACTGATCCGCCCCCAGGGCGGCGGCCGAGTCCCAACAGCCGAACGATGGTAGAGGGGTGCATAGGAAGAGGGAAAGAAGGGGGGGAAAGGGACAAGGTGGAGAAAGACCAAAAGGGCTATATATTAAAGGCAGTCCAGCGGATTAAGGAAGTAGGGAATATCCTCCCCAGTCATAAACTCTGATTAAGGGCCGTTAGTGCCAAATAATTAAAGTTTAGACATATTTGGGTCATCTATTTCGGAAAGATATATATATATAAGGGCGAAAGGTGTATAGATCACAGTGCAAGGATGAGTTTAGACATGACAGGCCAAGTTAAAATTGGTCAAGCGTCTGTTAAAAAGGTTTAGGTAGACCAAGCAGGGGCAGTTTAGCAAGAGCAATAGTATACAGTCAGAATTCAATTCCCATACAGTATAATTAATAAAATTTCAGAATAATTTCCATGTGTGTTGGGGAAGTTAATAACTTGTTTTACTTAGACAAAAAAACATATTGCAAAGAACAATAGAAAGTAACGGAGCAGGCTTTGGCGCATGGTGGTAGTGACCTCAGCGGGTGAGACCCCGAGGGAGGGATAAGACATTTTTTCAGAGAAATGTCTTTGAATTGGGAACAATAGTAGTAATAAATATTAAAGAAAGGATTTGAAACTGATATACTCATTCATGCCCGGATATCTGGTGGCATCTAAGGTGTATATCCACCTAGTTTCAAGTTGAAGGAGGCGGTTATCAATGTCCCCTCCGCGTATATTGAGGGGTAAATGTTCAAGGGCAGAGAATAAAATTGCAGTAGAGTCAAAATTATGTTTTTGGGCTACATGGCGATTAATTGCGGTAGAAATTTTCTTTTTAGATAGAGGTTTAATATGGTCCTGTATGCGGATGGAAAAGGCTCTCTTTGTTTTTCCAACATAAAAGCATCCACAACGGCAGGTAGCTAGATAAATAACTCCTACCGTGTTGCAAGTAATCCGATGTTTGAGCTTATGTAGTTTCCCGTTTGGTAGTAAAGTACTATTGGAATTAGATAGAAATATACATGAGTCACAGTGACCACAAGAGAAAGTACCAAATTGGTGCATTTTTTTTGTGTCATCTGGGGCATAGAAGTGGCTAGAGGTTAGTTTGTCACTAAGGGATAATGGTCGCCGGTAAGTGATTTCCGGATATGTTTTTACATACTGTCCTACTATCGGATCCGATGATAGTAGGGGCCAGAATGTATTTATAATATTCCTAACCTGGGCAGATTGGTTTGAGTATTGAGTAATGAGACGTACAGGTTGATTTAGTTGAAGATTTTTGTCTCTAAAGATTAGTTCCTTTCGTTCCAAGCGTTTAACTCTATTAAATGATTCCTTAAGTAAATTATGGCTGTAGCCTCTTGATTTCAATCTTCGATATAGTTCATAAGATGCTTGGTAAAAGTCTTTATCATTAGTGCAGTTTCTTCTTATTCGTAAATATTGACTGTACGGTATACTTTTTAATAAATTTTTGGGGTGAGAACTGGATGCATGCAATATAGTATTGCCTGCCGAGACTTTTCTGTATAATGAAGAGTATAATTTACCTTCATTGTCAATGGTTATAGTAAGATCGAGAAAGGTTATCATTTGTTGGCTATACTCCAGAGAAAATTTAAGATTGTATGTATTAATAGAAATTTTGTCAAAAAAACGTTGTAGATCTGGGTAAGTGCCAGAACAAAAGATTAAAATATCATCGATATATCTCATCCAGGAGAGGACGTGCTGGGTAAAGCACGTCATCTCCGGGTCCGAGAAGACATCCTTTTCCCACCCCCCCAGATACAGATTGGCGTAGGAAGGGGCACATTTAGTGCCCATTGCTACGCCCTGTATCTGGAGGTAGTGGGAAGATCCAAAGGTAAAGTAGTTTTTAGTTAAGATAAACTTGAGCAGTGATAGAACAAAATTGTTATATTGCTGTGCTTTGGGGCCAAGGCATTCTAGTTGTTTAGCTACGACTTCCACACCTCTTTCATGAGGTATGGCGTTATAGAGGCATTCAACATCTAGTGCGACAAGATATGAATTTTTAGGTAACTGCTGATTTTCAAGAACACGTAATAGGTGAATAGTGTCTTTAATATAGGAAGGGAGTGCAGACACCAGTGGGGCAAGATGTTTGTCTACGAGCTCACTAGCTTTTTCTGTAAGTCCTTCACAGCCTGAAACAATAGGCCTGCCCGGAGGTCTTTTTAGGGATTTGTGAAGTTTGGGGAGAGAATAAAAGGTTGGGGTTTTGGGTTGGGTTACATGTAAGAATTTCCAAGTATTAGTGTCTATGGTTCCCTTTTTAGTTGCATGGAAAATTAAATTCTGATAGTCTAGAATATAGGACTTAATTCTAGTAGGGCAGATGGGTCTGTACCAGTCGTGGTTGTCAAGGATGTCGTGGCACATATTCATGTAAGCCAGGACATCCATGACAACCACGTTTCCTCCTTTATCGGAGGGTTTAATGACTATATCTCGATTAGACATAAGGGATTTAAGGGCTCTCTGTTGTGCCTTTGTAAGATTCGACATACCTGATTCATCCAGATTAAGTTTTTTTAGTTCCTTAGTGGTTTGTTCCACAAATGCCCAAATGGAGGGATTCGTGGTTAGTGACGGAAAGTTTTTTGATTTGGGCTTGAAGGAAGTCGGGCATGGAGCTATAAAGGCCGAGGTGGTGGTTTCATTTTGTGTATTGTCCAGAAGGTCATCATCGGTTGGATCTACTTCGTCTAAGAGGGTCATTAGATCCTCAAGGGCTTGAATTTCTGCTAAAGTAGGAATGGTGTTGTCTGTATTAGCTATCTGGGCGGATGTAGTTTTTGAATGATAAATTGTTTTGTATAGTAGTTTTCTCGCAAAGAGATGAAGATCTTTCACTAATTGGAAGCAGTCAAGATCTGTGGAGGGGCAAAAGGTAAGACCCAATTGTAAAACTTGGATCTGGGGTGATGTTAGGGAGGTAGAAGAAAGGTTGACAACGTCAAGATTAGTTGTTACAATCGGTTCTTTAATAAAGTGTGAGGTTATGTCGGTGTTAGTGGTAGGTCTTGGTTCTGGCCTAAAAAAAATAGGTGCCAATTTTAATTCCTGAGACGGTATGGGGAACATGGTAGGTAAGCAGGGTTCGCTGGCTCTTCTAATAGGCGATGCAAGTGCAGGAGTTGGAAAGTTGGAAGAGTCCAAAGCTCCCATATGTGTAGTTGAGGGGGGTAAATTAGAAGAAGATGGTTGGTTTTTAAGGTAGGGGGTGGAGATATTGGACGTTTTTGAGCGGATACTAGAGGGTCTAGTTAAAGTGCTGGTACTTAAGGCTCGTTTAATTAGCTCTGTAGATGGAATATGTTGATCATTCTTTCGTTTTTTTTTTTGTAATAGGGTCCTGAGAAAGTTCGTGGTAAGTTGTACTCGAACTAAAGGAATTGGACGAAGTACTAGGTGGGTCAGTGTTGTTTTTAGATGGTTGAAAATTAGATGATTTTGTCGGTGCTCTAGGAAAAGTGGGGTTATCCCACTTATATGCATAGCCATTTTGGTGGGCCGATTTATCCCTCATAAATTTATTTTCTTTATTACTAATAATATTTAAGGTATATTCCTCAATATGTGCCCGTAGGTTTTTATCCTTTTGGGCAAAGCGGGGGGACGATATACATGAAATATGGTTTCCATACCACTCAGAGACCGAGATGTCAAGTTGATCAAGTTCATAATCATATTGTTTACATAATATAGATATCATGCCAAATGAGCAAGTTTGAAGGTTAAATTCCCAAGAGGATTTGAGAAGGTCATTAACTTTTTTAACATTGGGAAAGATTTGGATTCGTAGTCCCCACGGGACAATTTGATGTTCAACATATTTTTCAAAATAAGTTTTATGCCAGTATATTCGTACCTTCTTTTCCAGGAGACGTTGGAGTCGCATAAAATCGCGATCAAGGTCGGCATCAGAAATGTTGGTGGTATTTTGGGATTGTTGTATTTTGGTCATCAATCCCTTCCATGCCTCCCCGGTGAGGTCAACCATCATGCGCCAAAGCGTTTTTAAGCTCTCAATGATAAATAAATATTTGTTATCGATTATACAAGCAGTTAATTAACAATTCATTATATTATATTTCTTATATTTTTACCTTGAGGAGGTATTTTTTAAGAAGAGCATTGAACTGTGTGTATCCCCAAAAAAATTTGAATAAGATGAAATTATTCAGGGACCGTCTGTCAAGTAGTAAAAACATAGCCAAAGTTCAGTAACTGGAACGGATAGTCAGCCAAGCCAGAAGTCATGGATCAATGTAGTGGAAAAGCAAGCAGGATCTGGAGCCAGAAGGGAAAGCAAAGCAAGTCTTGAACACAGGAGATCATTTTTGTGATGTTGACCAAGGTAAAGGCAGAGAGATCCACTGGGCTGAATGGCTAAGTAGGCAGGACTGACGAGCAGGATATCATCTACAGCTGAGTAACTGTGAAGAGATAGGAGCTGGCAATTAGCCAACAGCTGAGCGGCCAGCTCTGAGAAGGAAGGGCTGAGCCCAGCCCTGAGATATAGTTACAAAAACCCTCTTCTCAAAATAAGAGCTAGTCTATGCTGAGACTACAGTGAGTTTTGTTAACAGATTGTAGTACAGTAATAAGCTCTACTTTAAGGGAAACTATAATGATATTGTTTAACCACTTTCCCATGGGTGGACGTCATACGACATTCTCGGATTGAAGTGGTTATACCAG
Source organism: Lithobates sylvaticus (assembly GCA_028564925.1). NCBI lineage: Eukaryota > Metazoa > Chordata > Amphibia > Anura > Ranidae > Lithobates > Lithobates sylvaticus. The sequence continues at coordinate 37,988,133 of CM053036.1, read as the reverse complement.
AATGATGCCTGCAGTTACATACATTATCCCAGTATAAAAATTTTCTTACGGCGTTGTTCATTTGTTTAAAAGTGGTTCAAGTGGCTATACAGCTACTCAATCACTTCTATAGGAAGCGGGAAGGGCCCCCCACCCCATTGTCGCCTTTCCCGGGCTCTCCCATCCGATTGGGGAGCCCAGGACCGCTCAGGCTGGTGGCATACTGAGGACTGAACAGAAAGAGAGGAACTGATGTTGTTCCTCCCCCTCTCTGACATCAGAACCCGAAAGCAACAAGGATTTTGTCACTTTCAGGTTCCTTTTTTTTGTGTACCGGCCGTTACCGGCTTGTACAAGCATCTGATCAGAGCAATTTTTGGATTGTTTACTTTTTGTGGGGTGTGAAGAATTCGATTCCAGTCGCTTATGAAAGTTTATTAGGACCAAGAATCTCCAGGGTGGAAGGGTTTGGGGCACAGCATACTCAAAAAAGCAACAACTGCAGATCTATTTGTAGTTGATACAGACAAAAAGGGCCTTTAAGTCAAGACCAGTGCTATGTTCTTGATCTTGATTTTCCGACTATTAAGCAGCTGCATATGAACTCCCTGGATAACATAACAGACTTTCTGTGTTGTCCAAGCTTAAACCAGCTTCTTAGGACATTTTTCCTGCAGGTAAAAAACGACTCTGGTGTTCCTATCCAGGATCCAGCTTCCTCTTCCCAGGCACTTCCTCTGGCTAGGCAGTGTAAACTTTAGGAGACAGCTTTGGGCTTACATTCTTCAGCCATATGTGTCCTCCCCAGGCACCAGGCCTGGAAGGCTTCCCCAGGCAGAGCCTGGTTAGGCAAGAGAGCTTTCAAAATGTTCCTCCAAATACTTATGTCCAGCATGCCCCACTGGCAATAAACCTCCTAATAGCCAGGGGGATATAAATATTCATAGCTTAGGTTACTGGATTCTGGGCCATTCCCCAGCAGCAGGCATAAGCAAACAATAATCTGAACTTATTGGGAAAGCAACAAAAAGCAGAACTATCGATTCAGCTCAGGCTGGCTACAGTATAGCAGAACTGAATTTAGGCGGGAGATACTCCTGCTTAGGGCAGGGTCCCTACATGTACAACTGAAAGGTACACTGAGTATATTTCAATATTTCAGCACAGATGCATTGCCTTCCCTTCAGAACCTTTAGCTCTTAGATTTATTTTATCATTTGGAGTTGCTTTATAGCCAATGACTGTGAGCCGTAGGCAACAAAAATAATTTAAATTTCATGTTATCTGATATTATTAAATACAGTACACTCTACTGCAAATCATTCCAGCTGTGTCAGTAATATTTTGGCATTTAATTGGACAGCAGTACCTGTTTTACTGAGGGTGTTTGGTAGGGTATCGCAACTAGCTTGATGTGTTTGAGTTAGTTTTTCATCTTTCCTGCTGTCTAGTGACTAGCAGGGAAAACAGATTCTGTTCTTTAGCTAGTTTCCTAAGGTCAGAAAAATTGCTCACCCTAAAAGCAAACTCCAGTCATTAACATTCAGAGCTGACAATAGCTCTATAATTAAATCAGGTAGCCTGACATCTTACCAAAGAAACAGCACAAGGTCAACACTGCAGTTTACCCCATCTCTTAGATGTCCGGTTAGCTGCTGACTTAACGAACAGCAGTAAATCCGAAAAAAAATAACTTGTTACCTTTGACACCTTAGCCCACAGAGCAAATTACACGACCATAATTAGAATTATGTGCAAGTATTATGTTATAATTGGACATAAAACAAACCAACTGCATATTTGCACGATTCTGCCATCATACCAGTACTCAAATATTGAGAATTCCATATTTATACAGTATATTTATATAATATGTAGTTTCCTGCAGCTCTCAGGCACCCTTGACAACATTTCAGAAAGTGTCTAGAATTATATTTCATAGATACAGAGAGCCTGCTAACAGATTAACATTCAGCGTCTAAAAAAGCATCTCCTACCTTTTAACACTTTCTTATAACCAGGGAACAGTGGAGACGAGGAGAGATTATCAATTTTTTTTAAATTCAAGTCAGTTGTTATACAGTTTTTAACAAAGTAATTTGGGAGCACAGTCTCAAATGCTAAGTGCAATTTATTGCCACTTTGTCACTAATTGCGAACATGGGGAGGGATCAGAAAAGAATATGTCATGTGGAGAGTAAGGGTCTAAAGGGGAATGGGATATGGGGGGAGGGGGGTGGAAATGTGGGGTAAGCGGGGCTCAAACTACAGAGAAAATAATGCATTACTTAAGTCTAGTACAAAAAGAGTAGTGGAGTCAAGTTATAGCTCAAATATTAGTAATAATAGAATATTAAATGCTTATACAAAATTATAAAATCAAAAAAGTCTGGCAAACAAAATGGACGAACAAGAACTTATGTATTTGAGGATTGCTTTGACTTTGTTTCAATGTCAGAAACCTGGTTGGACAGCTCACAATACTGGGCTGCAAGTGTTGAGGGGTACAGTCTATTTCAGAGTGACAGAATTGGCAGAAGAGGTAAAGAGGTATGTACTGTATGTATATCAATCTAAAAGTGAGTTTGAGAGATGATATCACTAATGAGAACTGTGATGGTGCAGAATCATTATGGCTGGAGCTCCATATGAGTACAGTAAATAGTAAATTGCTTGTGGGAATATGCAACAGCCCTACTAACATAAAGGATATGGAGAAGTCTCAGCTCCTTTAACAGACTGGAATGGCTTGGGAGCAGGGTAATGTTGTTATTATGAGTGATTTTAATTATCCTGATGTTGATTGGGCAACAAAGGCTTGCCATTTCTTAAATGTATTGCAGGGCAATTTCCTGAAACAGAAGTTGGAAGACCCAACAAGGAAAAATTCTCTGTTGGATCTATTAATCTCGAAAAACACAGAGCTTAATACAGTTGTGCATTAGGTAACAGTGATCAAGGTATAATCAAATTAAACATAAATTGCAGGAAAGAGATAAATGTTAAATTTAAAAAAAAAGCTGACTTCAATAAGCTGTTATTCTTACTGCACAACACTCAATGGGATTAAATATTTGCAACTAAAAAAACACACAAGGCAAGTAGAAGTGTTTTAAACATGAATTAAACAAGTGCATTAGTCATTGTATTACACTGGGTAACTAGGCACAACCAAACCTCCACCTCCCACGGGAGATTCAGATTCCTAAGACCCCCTGGCCAATAGGGGCTTCATTATTGGCCGGGAGGAGAATGAGGAAGAATAGAGAATATTTATTTGTCTTCTGTCACACAACTGTGTAGGATCAGGGTGCAGTGCTCTGCGTCCTGAGCCCACCCTGTTTTGAAGCCTATTAGAGCCTCTCGCTCTAATCAGGTGCTTCAAAAAAACACCCCCCCATTGGAATCCATGTGTCCGGCATCCTGTATGTAGATCAGGGGGCCGGATGCATGGATGGGACGACCGGGCCCCTTATGGAGCGGCAGCCACTGCTCCTCACGCTGTCAGCATGAGCAAAGGAATGCAGCTAACCGGATTTACATCGTGATCAGCTATCATTGGACACAGCAGATCATGTGGTAAAGGGCTGCTGTTATTGGCCCTTTACCCTGATCTGTGATCAGCGTGATCACGGGAGGACGTCATATGACATCCTCCCAGCACAGTAAGCATGCACTGTAGCCATCTTTCGGCTATAGTTCGGTCGGGAAGTGGTTTATGTTATTAAAAATGAGCTTTTATTTTCAATCAGCAGCGCTGTCATTTTCTGTAAAAATGCAATGCAATATGACAACCTGGAGGCATTCTGTACACAGTCCCTAGGCCATCTGGGACTCTCCAGGAGAGAGGGGGCGGGCCAAACCACAGCTCTGTGTCTGAATGGATACACAAAGCTGCAGCTCAGTTCGGGTGCCCCCATAGCAAGGTGCTTGTTTGGGGGCACTCGACAGGAGGGAGGGGCCAGGAGCACAGAAGAGAGACCTGAGAAGAGGAGGATTCAGGCTGCCCTGTGCAAATCCACTACTCAGGGAAGGTAAGTATAACATACTTTTTATATAAAAAAAAGAGACTTTACAATCACTTTAAGATAAAATTAAGTCTGTTTGGCCCCTTTGTACACAGTAGAGCAGTGTTTTTGCTGTTTCACAGGCTGCAGAATAAACTACTTCTCCCTGCCTTGCAGGTTGTAGAATGTAGTTGACTGGAAGAGAGAGACCCTGGGTCTGAATATTTACATGAAAAGAAAAGATATACCTGTGCTTAAAACCCAATAGCTTGTACATGTATTTAAACTATCAGGTGCTAAAGGGGTGTGACCACATAGTAACACTACAAATTCTGGACACACTGCTATACACCCTTTCCAACTATGCAAATGTAAACAGGGAAACTTTGACATTTTCCACATGTTACAACCAAAAACATAAATGTATTTTATTGGGATTTTATGTGATAGGCCAACACAAAGTGGCACATACTGTATTTATCGGTGTATAACACGCACTTTTTCCCCCTTAAAACACAGGTATATCTTTGCTTTGTTGTAACGCTCTCAGATCTGAAATTAGTAGCTCCCCCCACCTTGTGTCTCTATGCCCCATGTTGGCATGGGGTCCACCGTAGCATTTTCAGTGGCAAGGCAGTCTAGGACTGGCCATAAGAGGGATTATTGGGCGCAATTGGTCAGCTTAAACATGTATTGCAATATATGTGAACTAAAAATCCCTCTTTTACATTTGCATAGTTTGCTGGAAAGGGTGTATAGCATAGTGCAGAGAGTCTATCCAGAATTTGTATGGTCTCGGCCAATTCCTGGGAAGGGAGTGCCCAGTAGGTGTCTGAGAAGTATAGAAATAGTCTAATGCCTGGAGCAGCAAGGTTTTTATCCTAGGCTGAAGGGCTGCTGCCCTTCTGGGCAGAATAGCTGAAGCCAGCAGAGCGCTAATCGATCTTCCAACCCAGTGGGAGCTGGGCGGCCTATCACAGAGAATTCATCAAGATCCCAGCTCAGTGGCAGCTGGGAAGCCTATATTCAGATTCAGAATAGTTTATTAATCCTAAAGGGAAATTATTGCAACACATGCCACACTCAACAAAGACAACACAAGATCACAACAATGAACAGAATAAGACACAAAGACACAACACAATTCCCAATAACAGCCATTAGCACCAAATAAAACAAATTAAAACTACACTCGAATAAACCATCCATACAATTAAAATACAACATAGAATAAATACACAGATTAAAAAATAACAGAAAATCAAATTACCAAAATGCAATAAAACCCCACTTTCTCTAGCATTACCCCAAATGATAATTAATATAATACCAATATACTGTAGCACCCTTGTCATAAAACAGGGATGCAGGCTAATTTAGCTGTGCTGGGTGGTAGCTAGCCTGGCTAATTTGTAGTCTTTATGGATCAAATGGGCTTCCTCCTAATCTTGTTTCAGCTGTGGCTTCTCCCTTTTGTCAGTAGGTGGCACTGTTGCCTTAGGCATTAGTGTGATGAGCCACAGTGAATTCAGGTCATGAATAAACATACTTTTCTCAGCCAATCAGACTCGCCCCTATGCATGCTGGGAGAAGGTATTTATTTGGAGAAGGTCAGGTGATCTGGGTCTTTCCACCCAGACTGCGGTTTGGGTGGGTGTGTGAGGAACAGATCCTGCTGGGTAGGCCTGAAGCCTGAGGCTAACCATGTGCTCATGGTTCTGCAAGGGATAGCCTGCTCACTACCTAAAAGCATGAAGGAAAGGATGGATGTCATGGATCTGCAATAGCGTTCCTGTCTGCTTACTTCTCCATGTGATCAGCTTAAAAGACTGGCCGCCTCTCACCTGGCTGCTTAAGTAATCTTCCCTCAAGCATGGCTCCACCCCAGCCTCTAATTAAGAACACTATTTTAACCTGTTCATTGCAAGCCAGCCTCGCTGATCAATATTGTGTGTTTGGCTTCTGTGTGGTCATTGCTGCATGTCCTAGGTCTGATCCTGTTTATCAACCTTGGCTTGTTCCTGACTGTCCTCGTCTGCTTCATATCCTGACCTCCAGCATGTTCTTTGACTATCCCTATCTGCTTGTTGACCTGACCTTTTGGCTTATCTCCTGACTATCCTTGTTGTCCTGGTCTGTTGCTTCCTCCTTATCCTTCAGCAGTCTACTGTGAGCTGGGAGACCCTGGGGGGGGGGGCGGGACCCGGAGCCAGACTGCAGCCAAGTCCATCACCACCATCAGGGGCCCTGGTGAACACCTGATGGCTCTTAGATTCCGCGCCCTGGAAAATCTCATGCTCTAGATCCCAGTGTGATCCGTGTTGGTGCTCCAGAGTATCTGCTTTCCTGAACAGCCCAGAGCTCTATCCGTGGCAGTCAGCCATAGGAACCACTACCTCAGCGGTGCACTCCTGACCCCAACGGGGTGCATCTGTCACCTGGCCCCAGGTGAACTGACAATGGAGACCTGAGATGAAGTACCAGAGGTGACTCTTGCATGGACTGGGGACCCATGGAGAGCCTGGGAAAGCGTCAAGATGGAATTATCCATAGAATTCCTGCACCTTCCGTGAGTTAAGTTCAGTTGCTATAGGAGACAGCTTATGCTACAAAGTACAGATTGCTGGTTCCAGCTTAAAGGCCCTTTTCCTGTACTGCTGTCTATCTTTTCTACATATTTTTATCTAAGGAGTCTGCCGGTCTGCTAGTTGCTGCTGCTTTTGGCTAAGTGTGTCCTGTGCCCTACACCTCTCTCCCACCACATTTTTCATGTTGTGAGAAATAAACTTCTCTTAAAAGTGACTTGCACCCATCTTTCTATCTTGTAGATCAACCACCATGCCTAGTAACCTGCACCCTGAGAAGGAATTTCGGCCCTGCCTGTCTCTGGGGGTCTAAACTACATAGAAATCTTGATTGCAAACCATATTTAATTCTTCATATTTTGATTTTCCTGGGAGTAGTTTTGAGCCAAGTCAAGGGGGTGCACTTAGGATCTAGCATGGAGTTTCACAAGACAGAGTCCAGCTAATATTGGAGAGGAGATATCCAATTATCTGGAGACACAGTAGAGGCCTGGATTTGGGATCCTAGTAACTGTCTGCTGTTTAACCCCTTTTGTGACTGTCAGTGTTGCTAAAGTGTGATTTTCCCTACTGGGAATCCCAGATTCCCTAAACAGAGTAGACAGAATAGTGAAAGAGTCCTCCAATACTTTGTGCACTAAATTCTGGAGTATCCCAAAG